>JAAEAF010005435.1:0-22867 GCA_011037195.1 Triatoma infestans | reverse complement strand
TGTAGTATTAGCTTTAAAAGCTTCGGTCGTTTCCAACTCTATTCTAATGTCAACTGAAGACGATTTGATTGCCTCCGACTGACGGGAACAGTCGTTTACCAACAATTAAAGAAGAAAAACAAGAAGAACCATCTACATCGTTACCTTCAATGATTAAAAAAGATGCTTCCACCACCACCACCACCACAATGGAAACAACTCCTCATACATCAACTCCACTGCAGTTTTTTCCGAGAAAGAATATTTTTCCAATTAAACGAGAAGAGGAAACATTTGCAACTGAAGAGGAGGAGATTACTCCTTTAAAACAAATCCAGCAAGTTTCTAAGGAAAAACTACAAAAATCTTTAGAAGAAGAAGAAAGGATAGGTTCTCTATTTCACCCTTATATAGTAAAAATAGTGAAATCAGATACTAATGATATGGATGATAGATATGGTATCCGCATGCTTCCAACTGGAGGAATGGTCATAGGAAATGCGCGAATAACGGTTGATGGTAATGATATTAATGTAAATAATGAGTGGTATGAAGGAACACCTGGTTTACTTCAGTTGTTATTCTTAAAACAGCCTACCAATTATTCTGAGGAAGATTTGGAAAACTACAAAAATATCTTAGAAATAAGCAACGCTCATAGACAGCAATTTAGTGGAGAAAAAAGTATCAGTTCCAACCAAGGATGGAAGTACAAAAATATCATTGCTCCTCTTTTTTCATCCTCATCGTCTCCTGTAAAAGAGAAAAGTTTACTAGAGACAATGTATACTCCACCACCACCTCCATCAACATCGCAAGATCGAACTCTTATATCAACTAGGCCTACTCTAAAAGCCAGGTATCCATTAAGACCAAGAAAAGCCAGTGGTACAGGTATGTGGGAAGGTCAAAGTTTTTATGAATACTGGGATAATCCGAATGAATTAGTGGACCGACTTCGACTTTTATATGCGTCAACCATTGCCGGTAATACCAGCCATCAAAATGAAATCCAGTCTATAATTGAAGAGTTGAGAGAAGCTGATGTCATTTATTAAACAACAGTTCAACATGCCGGTTGATAAGTTTGGTCACCATGAATATTCAGTGTTTAAAGAGAAACTTCACCAGTTAATAGACGAAGATGAGAATGTGGTGAATGTAGATAACAAACGTGTAATTAACTTGGGTTGGCCCAAAGCTAGTAAGGATGCAGTAACTAAATTGTATGCTGATAGTTTAGCTAATATAGCTAATTGGAGAACGAAGCATATTAATGTTGGTAACAAACGAATAGTTAACGTGAGTGATCCTCAAGAAAGGAACGATAGTGTGACAAGAGGTTATTTGGAAAGCACTGCTTTAACCATTCCGAAGACAGAAGAAGGTGTCCCCATCACAAATATATACAATGCTGTTGGGAGGAAAATATCAAACGTGGGAGATCCTACAGCTGATACAGATGTTGTAACTTTAGGCTATCTCAAACAATTCGTACAAAATGTCCGCCAAGGAAGTCGTAGTCAATGAACTTCATAGGCCAGCGCGAGTTCATTTCCCTAGAAGACGTGTACTTCTGAAGAATATCGACGATTTATGGCAGTTAGATTTAATCGAAATGCTTCCTTATACTCGCCAAAATAATGGTTATAAATACATACTAGCAGTGATTGATTGCTTCTCAAAGTATGCCTGGGTAGAACCTGTGAAGTCTAAAGGTGCTCAACATGTCACTCAAGCTTTGGAAAACATCCTAAATTTAAGTGGAAGAGTACCTAACAATATCCAGACTGATAACGGTAAGGAATTCTACAATATTCACTTCAAAAATCTAATGAAGAAGTACAACATCAATCATTACAGTACCTACAGCCAGATTAAAAGCTCCATTGTTGAACGATTTAACAGAACATTTAAATCAATGATGTATCGATTGTTTAGTCTAAGAGGAAACTACAATTATATAAAACATTTACCGGATTTAATAAATATATATAATAACACCATACACCGTACGATTGGTATGAAACCATCTGAAGTAAATGCTAATAATGCAACCTTTCTATTAACAAATGTTTACACTAGTAAAGACAAGCGAAAAGATAAACAACGGTTTAAAGAAGGAGACTATGTACGTATTTCAAAGAGAAGAACGGTTTTTACAAGAGGATACACACCCAATTGGAGTACTGAAATATTTAAAATAAAGAATGTTCGCAAGACAGTTCCTTATACTTACATATTGGAAGATTTAACTGGACAACCTATTCAAGGAGCATTTTATGCACAAGAACTGCAGAAAACTAAATATAAAGATGTATATCTTGTAGAAAAAATATTAAAACGTAAAAGTAATAAGCTTTATGTAAAGTGGCTTGGTTTTAAAAAACCTTCGTGGATAAGTGTAAATGACTTAATAAAATAAAAAAATGTTTTACTCAATTTTTTTTCTTCTTCAAAATAATATTTCAATAAAATGTGAGATGTAAGTAGGTTTTAAAAAAAAAATCAACTTGATAAATATAAGGTTTTATTGATTATTTTTACAATAATATGGCAACATAGTATTGGGTTTACAGAGTTTTGACAAATAATTTAACTGGTGACTAACCTCCTTAGAAAGATTATGAAGTTTGAGATATTCATTTCTCAAAAGAGTGATGATGGCTGGTTGAACACTAAGCAGATCTTCAAGCCAAGTTGCTTTTCCATGAATAGAAATCATCTTATGGTTTGATTTGATGAAAAATATATTAGCGCTGTTAAGATTGATTACACTAGGTGAGGTTGTAGTTGTTGTTGTTGTTTTGTTATCAAAAAATTCAACGACCTTCTGTGCGCTAGTCTCCAGAATTGACCAGTCTTCTGCATTCAGATAAACAATAGTTTTTCTGGATTTCAATGCTATTAGCGGTTCACCTTCTTGAGAAAGGCCAGTTATTAAAGATTTAGAACCATGCCTATTGAGTGGAAAAGTAGTGGTTAACTGTAAACCTATATCACTTGATGCCATGATAGTAACGTATGCAACTGAACACAAAAAAAAACAGTTCATCTTTTATATTTAAAAAAAATTACCACCACTTTCGACTATATCAAATATTTGCTTGCTACACTGAAGGATGGTTCAATTGGAGGTCAGAATTAATCCCCACCTCATCCACCTCCTATTTTATTTTGACGGGGACATATTTTCAATCAGTTTGAGTGCTAATGGAATTTTGGAATAATTTATTTAGGTGGGATGTAATTTGAAAATACAACATACCAACACGAGAACAATCACATGTATCTCGTCCACACTCCTGGTTAGGATTGGACCATTCACAGGTGGTATAATGACCATTAGCTGCTAGAACAACATGATCTTTACTATACTTCTTCAACTGTAGTAAATCAGTAAGAAGAATGACGTAAGACTTAGCCACTTCTAAATCATTTATAGCGGTGGGGAAACGAGAAATAAATTTTTTGTAATTATCATCAGAGATGATTCTCTCCCATCTGTCTGCCATTATACTGAAATGATTAATTAGCAAGTACAATATATAATACTCTTGAAACTTAGAGAGAGAAAGCAATCAGTACGGAATACAGCTACCCCTCCCCTGTAAAAAGTACTTAACAGACGGGGGAAAAAAAGAAATGGAAAATAAGGGTATTATAAAACAGGTATCTTACCCGACGGAAGTGGTAAATCCGATGGTTATAGTCGAAAAGAGAAATGGTGATCTCAGAATATGTTTAAACATGAGAAAATTAAACAAATCAGTAATGCGAGAGCATTATATCATACCAACAGTAGAAGATATGGTACAAACACTACAAGGGAAGAGTATATTTAGCGTTCTAGACTTGAAAGATGGCTATCATCATATAGAGTTAGATGAACGATCTGCAGATCTCGCACATTTTTGGTACTATATTCGGGTGTATCTCGTAGTTGGCTGATCGGCCGGGGGGACATAAGAATTGAAACACTAAATAAAAATTTTTGACAGTGTTTTGATTAATGGCCGCACGTTTCGACAAAAATTGTTTGTCTCTGCAGGGGCTGTCTTGTGTAATCGGAAATTTTGTATTGCTTCTATAAATTTACTACATGTCAATTATGACTGAATAATTGTCTATGATTGTCAGAATAGCAGTTTAATTGAACATGTAGTAATTAATAGAGCATACAAATTTTCCGATTCTAAGATAGCCCCTGAAGAAGACAAACAATGTTTGTCGAAACGTCGGGCCATTAATAAAAAACACTTTAAAAAAATTTTTTAGTGCTTTTCTTATGGTACCCCCCGGCCGATCAGCCAACTAAGAGATACACCAGATCATTTCTAACGGCCAACAACTTCTACAATTTGATTTGGTACTATATTTGGGAGATATAGATTTCAGAGAATGCTATTTGGCCTAAAATCGGCCCCAGAAATTTTTCAACGCCATGTATCCAGACCATTTGGTGATATTCCAGGTGTATGCATTTATTTTGACGACTTGTTGGTTTCAGGAGCCTCTGAGAGGGAACATGACGATGCACTAAAGCAAGTTCTCGAACGGGCTCGGAAATATAATGTTAGATTTAATAGCTCAAAAATCCAGTATAAACAGGAGTCTGTGCGTTATCTAGGTCAGATATTTTCGAAAGACGGTATTGCCATTGATGAAAAATATATTGACGCTATCCGGAAAACCTGAACCAAAAAATAAATTGGAAGTTTTGCGAGTCTTAGGCATAGTTTAATACGTTTCAAAATTCGTACCATGTTTGTCTGACATATCAACGCCCTTAAGGCAGTTAACAAAAAACGAGACGCAGTGGGTATGGGGAATCAAAGAAAAAAACTCATTTCAAGCACTTAAGGATGCTACCATCAATGAACCTATTTTAGCATACTTTGACCCTAAAAAATTGTCTGAAGTTCACGTAGATGCCTCTAATGGGGGTTTAGGTGTTTGCCTTTTTCAAGAAGGACAACCAATAGCATTTGCATCCCGTTCATTAACACCTACAGAGCAGAAATATGCCATAATTGAGAAAGAGTTTCTGGCTATTCACTTTGGGGTAAAAAAATTCCATCAGTTCATATATGGGAAAAAATTTCTAGTTAAAACTGATCATAAACCTTTAGTGAGCATATGCGATAAAGATTGGGTAGTTTAAGTCCCAGATTACAAAGGATAAGATTAAAATTATTGGATTATGAATTTGATGTTCAGTACAAACCCGGTAGGGAAATGCTAATACCAGATGCATTGTCAAGATTAAAACAAATAACAAGTGAGCCAGTTACTGATATTGAATTTGTAGAGCACTCCTTTATGAAGTCTCTTCCTATATCAACCAGACAGAGAGAAAGATTTTTAAATGCTATGAATGAAGATATAGTGAATAAAATTGAAGGAATTTATAAAAACTGGATGGCCAAAAAAAGTTCAAGGGGAATTAGCCAGGTACCCTCGTGATGAGATTACGAGTTGTGAAGGGTTGTTAGTTTGGAATAATAGGATTGTTGTCCCTCAAATACTGCGACATGAAATGCTTGAAATGTTGCGTACAAGCCATGCGGGTACAGAAAAATCGAAGGAAAGGGCTAAGCAAACTATAATTTGGCCACAAATAAATATGGACATAGAAGAATATATAAAAAATTGCCAAGTTTGTCAAAAATTTGCCAGAAAAAATGTTAAACAGCCATTGTTAAGTCACCCGATCCCCTGGCGCCCTGGCAAAGAGTGTTTGTTGATATAATGACCTACGATTCTCGTGACTACCTAGTAGTCGTCGATGCTTATTCCAATTGGATAGAATTAGTTTCTCTAAAAACCAAATCATCAAAAGATGTTATACTAAATTTGAAATCCATATTTTCCAAGTTGGTATTCCGGAAATAATGATTTGCGACAACATTCCATTCGCGTCATCTGACTTGAATGAGTTTTCAAAGGCTTATTGTTTTGACATTGTTACCAGAAGCCCAGTCTAATGCTTTTGCGGAAAGAGGAGTGGGGATAGTGAAAAGTATTTTAAAGAAGACTTCTGAAAACAAAAGTGATTTATTCTTGGCTTTGTTGGAGTATAGAAACACGCCATTAAAATACTTGAAGCTGTCGCCCTCTCAACTGCTGATGAACAGGACATGCAGGACAAGACTACCTTCGACAATGGGCAGCTTGATGCCTAAGATTCACGCAGGCGTTCCAGAAAAGCTTAAGGCAAAACAACTCGTGACTGAGTATTACTACAATAGAAGTGCCAAAGAATTAGAAGAATTAACTCCTGGATGCGCGGTGTTTATAGAATACCCTAATGAAGGAAAGTGGCATTCGGGAGAGATATTAAAAAAATATGGTGCAGCGCCAAGTCTTATATCGTCAAAGACCATGAGACGGGTCGAATAGTCAGAAGAAACAGGAAACAAGTAAGGAAAAGAAGATATAGTCGAGAAGAGGTACCAAAACCATCAATATCAAGAAGTCAACGGGAGAAGAAAGTGCCACAAAAATTGAAAGACTATGTTTTAGAATAATATATATGTAAATTCTTTTTTTTTTAAAGAAAGGGGATGTTATATAATGTAATGAATGATATTGATGTGGGAATTGATCGATTATTGTGTGAAGGGTGATGTATGTAAGGTGGTGGAATGGAAGGAAGGTTTTTATGTAGGTTAGAAGACGAAAAATCTAATAAAGTGTTTTATTAGTTGTATTTAGTTTCTTAAAGACCCTAATCTCTGAAACATAAAACAGATCTTATCCATACATGGGTATTACTAGTTTCAAAGGCAGGGTTGATGCTCAAAAATGAAAATCAGCATAAACAAAGACAACTTCCACATGTTGGAAGAATCAAAACTCTGAAAACTAAGAGGACCATTTTTCACGCAGGTAACTTATCCTCCTTGGCCAGAAAAGTCTCCAATTACTTTATGGTGTAGTATTAGTTAAATAGAAGCTGTTAATACAGTCGATAATCACTTAACTGTCAACAAGTAAATTATAATAATATATATCATTAATATGTTCTAACATAAAATCTATTTTTACTTTTACAATTGAACAGACATTAGTTGCATTTAATGACACTAATATATATATAAAGGTCAAGTGTTTACTTAGATATATAAAGGTCAAGTGTTTGCGTGCAGTTTTGCTAAATTTATTTTAGCATCTTCAAGCCTACTGGAAAACAGATATTTTGACCAACATAAATCATGTAATTTTGATTTTAAAGTTATGAATGAATTATCTTAGCATTAATACAATTTACTTACTTAACCTAGCACAACTGAAATAAAAATATTTTAATGCTGTTCATTTAGAATTCAACAAAGTAAAATTATATAGTTGGTGATATTTAATGGACCTGTTTCGTTATGCAGGCCTGAAGGTGCTAAAATAAATTTAGTGAAACTGGTAACCAGCTGAGTCTTTTTACCTGTAGATTGGAAAAAAACTGAATCCCTATTATTTATTGAGAAATGAAGACAAAACCTAAAAATCAACACAACTATCTAATTTTACTGCAAATGTGGAAAACACAGTGAAGTTATCCTTCACCTACTTTGTTAACATTAACAAATTAGTCGAAATATAATAAAATAAAACCATGATGATAACCGAAGCTTGTGTTTGTAAATATTTAGTCGCCTGTAAACAGTCCGAGAAGTCATGTTATTTTAATGGAGGTATAACTTCACTCTCTATAATGAAGATATACCTGATAACTGATTTTCCACTTTCACAGTTGCCAAATAAATGTATCTACTGGAGAGAAAGGATAGATTTATTTTAATATTAATAAACCATAAACAATATGGCGTATAACAATGAAATCAATGTTAAAATTGCTTAAAAATTTCGAGTAAGTTATGGAAGTTTTCTTGGCATAAGTTTTCACCTTACACCCAACGCTGAAATACTAAGTTTAAATAATAATGATGATAATAATAAATTATTAAACTTAAAAAAAAAACTATTAATTTAAACATGCAGAAAAAACAGCAATTTTTCTCTTAGACCAACAAATTTATTGTTTGGATAGCGTTTCAGACATTTCACCCAGCTTCAATTTCTCTAATATCTAGTTACATTATATTTATCAGGATCATAAATAACTGTTACAATCCAAACTTATAGTTATTCAATAGATTCAGTATTAATACAACCGATTTAGCGTTTCATTAGTATGGAAACGTGACTGGAGTGGAAAAGATTGTATCTGCTGTAAATATCACTAGTTCTAAATGAACAGATTATTAAAGGATTGCAGTTACGAGTAAATTTAAATGTTTATCACTTAGAAATTAGACAGTCTGATGTGAAACACTAACACGACTTTCTCTAAATGCAATTTACATACTAGTAATTGGCTAATTCTCTTCGCATATATAATTATTACTAGATGTTTAGTTGTCTTCAGTTTACTTGAATGGGAGAATCTAAACTTTATACAATTACTTTTTTGAGGAAACCATAACCTCTCCCTCCCTTAAATAAATTTTTTCGGTATATTCTCGGAAAGGTCGCTGTATATAGATAGCCTATCAAGTTTAATGAACCCGTTCATGTTTTTATTGAGAAAATCATACAAAACTGAAAACTATTCCATAAAATCGCACTTCCGGATAACCAATTTTCTTCAAACTTAGAGTTTTGGCATCACATTTCATTGAAAATAATATTATGTAGATAATAGAGTGATATAATAAACTGAAATAACACTTTAAAGGAAAACATAATCCCACCCGACCTCAAAAACCCCTCTTAAATGAATTTTCCTAGAAAAATGTTTCATTTTAAAGTTACTCATATGTTTTAAGATACTCGTATGTGTAGCTATTATTACAAGTTTAAAAAAACTCGTTATCGATAAGCCATTATCGAAAAAATCGCAAAAACTGAAAAATCCATTCAGGAAAAAGTTACTTCCGGACCAATTTTGATCAAAACCTTGTCGTCGGGTCCCATGCTAGCACTTAATCTAAATATCAAGTTTGAACTTTCTGTGAATTTTGTATTTTGAGTTCTACTGATTACAAAACACACACCAATTTCTAAAAACCACTTTTTCGGACTCAGAGGATCTCAAGAAATATATATCCGGTGAAAACTCGATATCGAAAATTTGACACCATCATATTACGTCCTCTTACAGATGTGGAAGAAAGTAAAACCATCCTCTTTAAATGAGAGGACAAAAGTAGAAATAGATTTATAAAATTAAAAAAAAAAAAAATTGAATATTAAAGTTATACGGCATCATTTTATGATAAGAATATAGTGATCTGTTCACAGCATTTTGTTATTGCCTCCCATTTTTTCTAATTTATGTTTCGATTTATTTTATTTATTTTCGATTTCACTGTTTATTTAAAAGTCGATGTTTAAGTTACGCTTATAATGGACAGAGTTATTATTTTGTATTTATTTCTTCTTTATCACTGATTTATTAAGCTGACAGTTCGACCGACCGCAGTACTCCCACCATCGTAAATGTATTTTTGTAAAAAGGAAAGGTTTAAAATATTCAATACAACTATTACTACACTAGTACTCTATTAATACTGCACTAGAAACATAAAATACAGTGACAAAAATGTCAATCACTAATCATTTGCCCAATAACTTTAATCATTATTAATATTTGTAGTTAATAATCTCAAAATTTTAAGTAATGTGGTTAGTGAGAGATATCTTTGTCATAATATTACATCTATATGTAAGAAATTAATTAATGTAACAATATTACAGAAACTGAGCAAGTTTGAAGTTTTTCAAATAACTGAGAATGTGTTGTTTCTGAGAGAAAAATTATTAAATTTTTGAATATCTAAATTAATATTAACAATGCCTCGCTATAATCATAAATAAAAAGGATTTATTTTCTTGGCAAGTCATTCAAGTTCTACGAAACGTATTTTATTAGCAGATTTGCATTATCTGTTTAGAGTGCAAATTAAAATTTAAAAAAAAAAAACAACTCTAAACATAAGAAAACAGCATGGAGAAGTTGTTATGGAGGAGACAGTACCAGTTTTTTAGAATGTCGTAGCAGTGCCCCTTGTCGTGTATGGTGATGAACAGACCCCTAGGTCTTCTATACATAAGACCAAACTTCTGGCAGGCCAAACCCACTGTAGGTGTGTACACAATGGGCATCAGCTCCTCAACATTTTCAGATAGTAAACGGAAATATAGCCGCTCGTTACGGTCCTAATAACAATAGTGGCACTTACTCAGATTTATTGTTTCTATGTTTTACAAACAGAAAAAAAAAAATCTACTGGAAAAACTCAAGCAAAATGGCGGCACACTATGTTTATAGTAATGTGAGAAAGGATTCCAGCAAAATTACACATATTATATCTAATTAAATAACAAAATATTTAAATAATAATATAAGAAGAATAACTATGAAGAGAGATTCCATAAAGATAATTCCAATCAATCACCTGTTTGATATTTTAGTTATAAAGTATTATAGATATGAATAATATATTCACAATAAAAATAAATAACTAATACAGGTATCCCTTGTTTAACTCGGGTTTGATAAAAACTGCGAAATTAATCATAACATTCTGTTAATAGTATTAATTAGCCGTCTTTAAACTGACCTCGCAAAAATAAAAAAGATTCGGGAGCTGATTCCTGACCAAGACTGTTCAATTACATTACTTAGTTGAACAACTGTGTTTTTATTTGCAAACAAAATTTACATAATACATTTGCCAAGCGCCAGGTCAATAAATCAAACATACTTTCCAGAACATACTCCTTTTATCGTCTTTTCCTTCAGTGCCATCCACTCCCTTCTGAAATCGGCTATCTGAAGTGGCAAGCAGTTGATGCATTGAATTCATAAATGATATCTTATTTCGAAGCTATTTACGGAAGTAGTTAGTTTCTTTTTATTTTTTAGGGGTTAGTATACTGCGACCTGAAAGATCTTGCCCCGGAGTCTTCTCAGTGCAGTGCCGCCTCCAAGCAGTGTTCTCAAGGTACAGATAACACTGCACACACCGGGCAGAGAGCTGTAGAAGCTCCTAGGAGTGAATAAAGCCAAAAGCAGGATGTTTCCCCAGTATCCACTTAACACGGAAGAAAAAACTCACTGCAAAAAGTGATCCTGATTTTTGATTCGTTACTGAAGATATTAAAGAATTATTAGACTCAAATTAAAAACATTTGAGTGGCTACGATTATCTCCATATTGAACAATAATGCGATAATCAAAAAATTATGCGAAGATATGTAAATAACAATTAAGAACTGAATGGAATATTTTCAAAATTTAGAATCGCTTTTGTAGCAATTAACTGATGAAAACTGATCCAGATATAATCAGAAGAAAATTTATTTACGAGAACTATTATATCTATTTCTTCAGAAATTATACTGATAAGAAACAAGTACCGCAACTATTTGATACCATAAAAATAACTCAAGATAACTTTATCAGTAGAATTAATAAGCAGATAAACATATTATTAAACGTTGTAAATTGGATATTGAGGTTCGGTCATACGAAAGAACTCTTTTTTAATTTCTACCGACGTTTAGGCAAATTTATTGCCTTCTTCAGGGGCTGTAGAAAGGTTTTAATACAAACCAAAAAAATAGAAAAACAACATAAAATATAAACAAAATAAATATTTTCATTATAATTTTTTTAAAAATAAACTATATAAATAAACTAAATAAAAAGTATGATCTAAATAGCACATTTAAATTTATTTTAAACTATTATTGTAGAATAGATCAATATGAAACTAAATCACAACTATTGAAAGTTTGACAATATGTGGCATATATAAGAGTAAAGCATGGAAATAACTTAGGAAATTTACTTACATTCTATATACACACTGAATGCAGTACAGACCCTGAAGAAGGCAATAAATATGCCGAAACGTCGGTAGAAATTTAAAAAGAGTTCTTTTGTATGACCGAACCTCAACATCCAATTTACAACATTGAATACTATATTATTAAACATGTACTCTGCACACATTTTAGACGTATCATAATCATAATGAACCGAAATGTCATTTTTTCCTAGATTATATTTGATAATGCAATTTTGATATACACAATAACAACTAATCTTATTAGTCAAGTGATACCTGTATACGATATTTATTATATTTACAACATTCATCAGGTTCATGTTTAGAATTGTTAAACATTTTGAACTATTTAATAATTGTACACAGCTAATTAAACTTAGGAATATATATATATATATAAAACGTAGAATACCTCAACAACAACAAAAATACATATACCTAAATTATGATATACATATATATATAACGTAGAATACCTCAACAACAACAAAAATACATATACCTAAATTATGATATATATATATATATATATATATATATCAGATAGCAATCACATATATCATAGGTCTAAAAATTAATATTCTACTCACATGTAGTTCGGCCAGATACAAATATCTATTCAGATCTTCTTGATATTTCATTACACTGTATTTGCAAACCGCTATTTGCTGTTCTTGCGTTTTAAATCTAGGTGGCATTAAACCATGTATTCCCAAAGCTTGTCTTTCCTGAAGAGTAAAAGCTAAACCCTACCAAAATAAAGACAATATAAACCACCTTAGTTAAACAAAAAAGAAGATAATCTCAATATCTTCTCTTTCAGCTGGAAGAGAAAGTAAAAATCTGGAATGAAACTCTTACATGACTTACTTTTTACTGCAATTCTCACAGTTTTCTGACAAATATTCTGAAAACTTGAGATTTTTATGAAGATTTATATTGCCGTTATTAATACATAAGTATGCTGGAACCGTATATTACATGAAATGGCACGTTACAGTTAAAGCCTACGTCATTTTCCCCTAAAACAATTATCCTGGAAAAATATTTCAAATGAAATTGACAGATCTCCAAATATGAAGTTGGAATTCAAAGTTCAATGAAAGTTGTAGAACCAGAAAATTCAGTAAAAAGTAACCATGCAATCTGAAACTAACTAAAACGAACTTAATATTTCGAGAATTTAGACAGTAAAATTAACAATTTTGAGCAAAAGTGTCATTAGAATTAAAATTATCATTATTAACACTGAACTGAAAATTATACTATGAAATGATAAGATTCTTCATTTTATGTTTAAATAACCTTTAACATTTCGCCCAAAAATTAAATAGAGAGGGCAAGTTTGATTCTAAAAAAATTATGGTATCTAAAAAACTGAATGGAAAGCACAAGTTTTGAATCTAGCATAGAAGGAAAATGTTTCTTCCGAAAGAAAATTGGAAAAAAAAAATCTGGATTGTGCCTAGTCTTTCTTATATGTACATATTCATACATTTCTAATTTCACAAAGTTCCTTTAAACTTGGAATTTTTACTAAATCTATAACTGTCCTTAAAACTGAAAATTTGTGGAGGAATTCGGTACACTTAAAAAAGCAATTTGGTCAAAAAAAATGTAACAAATAAATTGAAGAAAATTGTTAAAGGAATCGCAATAAAAACAAACAAAAAATAAAGTTAAATTTCTGGTAGATGGATTTTGACTGAAAGCTTCCTCTTTAATATCTAAATATCAAATTTGAACGTCTAGTTTTGTACATATATACAGACATACGCTATAAAAAAAAACCTCTTTCTGGCAGTAAGAGAAAGATGAAAATAATTCGTTATGAAATGCAAGTATGGAAACCAAGATTTTATTGCATTAGCTGTTGTGCAGTCTAAAGCAGAATCTCAAACTAAGTAGTAGCTAATTATCAAAATGACTCAAAAAATATCAGATTATTACTATCATAGGAAAGATAGAAATAATCATAAAGAAATATTTTTATCTCTACAGTTAAATCCATCTGTATTGCAGGTATAATTTAAAAATGAAAAAATTACTTTGTTCAATCGAGAGTCCCTGAGGTGATCGATACCCTGTATCATCGCAGGGCAAATAATATCTCCAGTAGCTTCATGGTAGTGTCTCTGTGATTGAAGCTTAGAACTGGCACTGAGGATTCCCAGCCTCATTAAATCAGGAATAGCACACTCCCTGAAAGCTCGAGCACAGCATCCTCCAAGCCTATTTGTTTATTATTAAATTAATTGAAATTTCTTGACAAAGTACTAAATGGGTACTTAAAGACAAAAAATTAATTTAAAAGAGAAAAATAATCATTCACATACAAGATCA
This sequence comes from Triatoma infestans, assembly GCA_011037195.1. Classification (NCBI taxonomy): domain Eukaryota; kingdom Metazoa; phylum Arthropoda; class Insecta; order Hemiptera; family Reduviidae; genus Triatoma; species Triatoma infestans. The sequence continues at coordinate 8,690 of JAAEAF010005435.1, read as the reverse complement.
AATACTTAAAAATTGTATTTTAATAAACAAAGGTATAAACTAAAACATTCTTAGTTTAGTTTTTCATGTTAAATCTAAAACTAAATTTTTCAAATATGCAGTCAGAGCAAATATATATATACATATAATAAACCATCCAAAAACTAAGGGGTGTTTATTATTAACTATTAAAGTTAAACCAGTGAAAAAACAAACAGGAGTTCAAGTAATTTATTACAGAATGCAAATTAGAAAGTTAAATTTTACTATTAAATAGTAGTGTTGTTAAGAGTATCAGTATCGTATAAATGGAAAGAGATTACAGCTGCAATTTAAGGGGAAAAAAATTCTAGGAGAAAAATACTTCGAATGGAATTCTAATGATAAAATTAGTATGCTTATTTTATCAAATTTCGTATATACTTTTACTTACTGTATTGTCTTCGGTATTATTGCAATCATATTCTAAGTTAATATAAGATCACAAATTCTAAATAAAGCACAGGGAATTTTGCCAATTACTATCCAAAAGTATCAGCCTGTGAGGTTCAATGCAGGTTCTATTTTGCTACCAGGTTTGTACCAGCTGACCGGCAGCAGTTCAACGTAACTCAACTACCGCTATCTGTTATCTGTTAATAGCTAACCATTTGAATTTAAATTAGTACTTAATTTCATTCCTATAATTTACAATTTTACGACTATTTGTTATGGTAAAATGTTAATTTCAAATAAGTTATTAAAAGAATATTTCATGCCACATGGTTTCTTACTATGAATCCAACTACACCAAGGGTCATCAGATATCAATCAATAAATTGATAGCTCTGTATTAAACTTGACAGGAAGGTATGAAATTAATACCATACCATAATTGAAGTATTAGAGTCTCCAATATCATACTCTTTGCGCAAATGCGTCAGTGTATTGTCCAAGCTTAGTAAATATGACGCACATGCGCGTCATTCGTAACGGTCATCAAAATCCTTTTCTTGGGTGGCCAGGTCTGATATGAGGCCAGTGAGCTGAGCTAAGCGATCGTATTCGCTTCAAACTCGCTCCCGCGTTGTTATGTGATTAGTTTCGTTTATTTCGACAAGTTTTTTTTTTTTCTTTCTTCAAAAGAATGGAAGTTCCTAATGACAAAGAGGATTTTGGCCCTTCCAGTGCCAAAATACCTTGTCTGGCAGTATCATCATCATCATCTGAAGGCATTAAAGACGTTGTACCACAAGATTTGTTACAAATTTATGAAGATATACAGTCAGATAGTGACAGTGAACACGTGGTATTGAGTGAATCTGAAAGTGAAACAGAAAGTGAAGATAATGCGTCCAGTTGTGAGACTGATTTTGATATGGAAGGCAGCGACGCGCAAGTATCTAGTGATAAGTGGCAAGATATACTGGAAGATGAAAATGAAATAATATTTAAAAAAGTTCCTGGCTTACTAATCAATTATTCAACAAATTGTGAACCGATTGATTATTTTGAATTGTTCGCGAATGATAATTTTTATAATATTATAATTGAACAAACCAATGCTTATGGAAAATGTTTAGAATTAAAAGAAAGCAATAGAAAATTAATCGAATGGAAGGAATTGACAAAATCTGAAACAAAAGTTTTTATAGGACTGCTGTTGCATATGGGTCACATTCAAATTCCCCATTTAACGGACTATTGGAATAAGGATCCTTTAATAAATATGTCTTGTTTTAATTCGCAGATGACAAGAAAGAGATTCTTCATGATCTTGAAATGTCTGCAATTTTCATCAAGCAATGATTCAGATAATTGTCAAATGAACAAAATATTTCCTTTAATACAACATTACAATGTTACATTGTGTAAATTGTATTCACCTTGCAAAAATTTAACTCTAGACGTACCAATAACTCTGCATAAAGGAAGAGTGGTATTTAGTCATGATCCAAAGGGTAAAGGCGGAAAACACGGCATCAAGATGTATACTTTAACTGACAGCGATGGTGTATCTTTTAAATGTAATGTTCACATTGAGGAAGACTCCAAAATAAAGAGCACTGTAACAGAGATTGTAATGGAATTACTATCTGACAGGCTGAACGAGGGTCATACAGTTTACCTAGCTGAGTTCTATGCCAGCCATCAATTGGCGGTTTTATTGAGACAAGCGGGAACTTACTGCACGGCCCCATTGAGACCTGATAGAACTCCGCTAGGTTTCCCGGTGCCATCTCTCAAACAGGGTGAATTAGTCTGTAAATATTCTGAAGGTGTTGCAATTTGCAAGTGGAAAGACCGACGGCATGTTCTTTATGTAACTTCTGAACCAGGAGAAAAATTAGTGGAATTTAGAGCTAAGGGTAAATTGAAGAAACGTCCACGAGGATTGGTTGAACATGAAAAACGGTTAAATCCAAAAAAACCCGAAGATGTATTCAGCTATTATCCTTTGGAGAGAACGCCACTTCGTTGGTATAAGAAGATCGCTATTCATATAATACAGTTAATGGTATTAAACGCTTATGTTCTATATAATGCATACAGCCGGCGGCGGTGTAGCCTTTTAGAATTTCGTTTATCACTTGTAAGACGACTGTTATCATTAGAAAAAGCGCTGGTCGCTAGATATTTACCGGCTGTAGATATGGCGCACTTACCAGCCAAACATGCCATAAACGATAAAGGTAAAGCTTTGAGAAAGCGCTGTAAACTGTGCTACAGTCTTGGCAAAAGGAGGGACACCACATACTGTTGTCCGATATGTCCTGACACTCCGGCGCTTTGTTTACAACCATGTTTCGCCAGATTTCATCATTCGGACTTGCTCAACATTACTGATAGATAGAAGTGATAAAGTTTTATTTGTTACATTAAATACTGTGTTGTATTTTTTTTTTTTTAAGGGTATGTACAGTTTAATTTTCATTTCAGAAACCCTTTAAATTCAATTAATTAGTGAAATTATTTCTGTTATATTCATTCAATGTTATTCCTTAATTAATAAATTCTTTTGTCATAGTTTTGGGCTTCTGTAATTCAATGCATACACATGGAAGGGGAATACTATTAAAGGAAATTCTTCCTCGGAGAGACTATCAAAACTGTTACTTTTAATCACTTCCAGATAAAAGTGATGCCATAAAAAGCTTTGTTTTTAGCTTAGCTATTTTACTTTCCTCGATACATACTGGACATCTACCATCCGTTACAAGGTAATTCCCATGGCAGTTAATGCACACTATTTTGTTAATTTCGCATTCATCTACCAAAATGCTAGGTTTCCCTAGATGTAGAGAATAACTTCGTCTGACTCCTACACTAGGTAAGGGTAATATCAAAAGCAGATCAAAAGTGATCTGCGGAAATGTAAGCTCAGCTCCGAACCTCGCATCATACAAAATGTGGTATCCCGGAAATTTCTATCAAAAGGCAAGAAACAATTGCCAACAGATCTTTAATAAAAGATCTCAATTTTGTTTAATCAAATTTCATTTCGAAGTTTGTGCAACATTTCTTACTCCATAAAGTGTATTCTATCCCCTACGACGCCTTTTGAATAATTAAGATGCACTTTAAAGTTCGGTAAGCTTTTTAGTTTCGTTTTTTCAAATTTTGGTTAACAAGATAGCCGATTTCGGAGTTTGCCTTATGATTTTCATTCTGTTTCAAACAACAGCTCTGGTATCAGTTGCATAATTGTTATCCTCAGTGTCCTTATGTAATTCGATGAACGTTCCCAATATTCCCGTTCCTATTTTCTACAAATAGGTTATACGGACTTCTGTCCTTTAGGCTTACCTTTACTCGTGAAGTTCGCCCCAATTATTGGCCTCATTAATGGCATTATATTACTGACACTATTCTAATTGCTATCTTTTTTTTATAGCATTAGAAAGCCCTAAAAAAAATAGAAACTTTTAGAGAGCCAAACAATACTATTTTTATAGAATGGTTTCTCAAGAAATCAGTATGCCGAAAAAAATATTGTTTTGTTTACATAACTCTCCATTTCTATTATTTCCTAACATTCCTCATAAGTTGAAAAAGGAATTATTTTATAAAAAAAAAATCTATTAATGTTTTATATATGTGTATACATTCAACGCGTGTACACTTTTTGTCTTTTTAAAATATAAAATCAAATGTGTTGTAATAAGATTTAATAAATTGATGTTAGCACAATGTTTATAAAAGCAGAGAAATTAATATTTGTATAAAAAAAAAAAAAAAACAGTAAATATAAAATTAATAGAGATTTTGATAATTGAAAATATAATATGTAGAAATATAGATGAATTCTTTTAGTTTTATAGATGACAAAACCTCTTGGTAAACTAAAAATTGTAAACAAACTAAAAGAATATAAAATTCCTTTGATAAATAAATATTGTATTATTGAGAAGTAGTCAGTATATTAAGTATTAAATGTGAATGTTTACTACAAAAACAACTCGCTAATAAGTTCGCAGAATGAATGTGATAATAGAATAATAAACACAAGATAAAAGAGCTTAATAGGTTTAATGTTATTAATAAACAAGAACCACTGATATTTAACAATGTAACGAAGAAAGTGTAATATTTTTCTCTACCAAAAAAAAAAGGATGCCCTATTTACATAAATTGTATATATTATATTTGAATGTATAGTTGCGGTTCCTCCCCCCCACAAGCCCCAAAATTAGTAAAATTGAAACAGTTTAAGAATTTTTTTTTTTTTTTTTTTAAATTTAAGGCGTCTCAACATCTGTGATCATTTGCGCCCGGAGCCTTCTCAGTGCACTGGCCGGACAGTTTAAGAATTTGTTACGAACATTATTTTGTAACTTTTTTAATGTAATGAAAGTGTAACATTTGTTTGCAAGTTCAAGGTTCTTATCTTTGTGATTACTTTTAAATAAATTTAGTTGTCTAAAAAAAAAGAAAAGTAATTCCTACATTTAGAAATAAAACATACAATTTTAGCAAAATAAACGAGACGTTTTGAACTGAATAAAAGTTGGTAGAATGTTTGGCCGTATAAGTTATGTAATTGTATCATCCATTTGTTCCCATGTTATTTGCATTATTATATAAACTTTTGTTCATTAACATAATGTTTAACTTCTTTTCAAATTAAACAAAGAAATAAAAACTGCTCTTAATTGAATTATTTCTACTACTGAATTTTTTAAATGATTTTTTATTATTGAATTAAATTATTTTTATTATTGAATTATTTTTACTACTGAATTATTTCATTATTTTGCGATTATAAATTATTACTCTAAGTAGAATAAGTAAGATGCATGTTTCGGAAATGTATGTTTTCTGCACATCTCCTTTGTTATTGAAAATAATTTTTTATTTCGTTATTCGGGACTTTCTTAAATGGTATTCTTACAAAAACGATTTCTACTCATAAAAATATCTCCATTTTTATTTCAAATATTCTTTTGGAGAAAATGCGCATTAAGTGAAAATCTTGGCTATTTTCTCTTATAGATTTAAGGAATATTACAAATGGGTCAGACGTTAAGAATTTAGTTTTCACCGGAAATGATACATTTCGCAAAAATTAACTATTTTTAACGAATAGTTTTTCGTTTATTTCATTTGCCTGAATATATAAAAATACCAAATTGACCTGAAAGGCATGTCAAGAACAGTTTGTATGTGATGGACATCTAATTCAAAAATGAAAAATTGCAAGAAGCCCAGGCTTAATGAAACATGTTGTCAAACATTTGAATTTCAATTGAAATAGGTTCGCGTTTATATGAGGAATTATCGAATATGATTTATAAAAAAATATCTGGTATGAAAGACACACGATTAAATAAGATAAAAATTTTAATTGATGCATTCTCAGATTGTCTTCAATCAAAATTGTCTTCGTTCAAAGAAAATAGCTCGAGCCGATTTCGAGAATATTTCAAAAAACTGGGAAATTTATTTTGAAAATTAAGTTAAACGCTTTTCTTCACACTTGAAATTTGAAATGTGCAATGCATTACACTAAAATGAAACTTTATAGGAAGCTTAAAGTTGCAGCCTCCCAATAAGTCTCTAAAGCCTCCAAATCAATTTTCATTGGAAAAATTGATGTCTTTATGTATGTATTTAAAGTTTATTAAAAAAAAAACGTTAAAGTCGTTTTCGAGAAACATCGCAAAAAGTAAAAAAAAAAATTTCGTAAAAACGCACTTCCGGTTGTCGAATTATGACGGAAATCTTCTTGTCGGATAAGCCGGTAGGACCAAAACGGAATATAAAACTTGAGCTTCCGACGAAATTTTATTTTTGAGATATACCGCTCACAAACACTCACTTTTACTGCAGTAAGAGAAAATAGTAAAACAGCTGACAATTACATTCACAGAATGATACAAGTACAATAATATAAGAATATGTTAAACATGGTTGAGATTCCGTTTCTCAGTGAGTGGGTTTGATCCTGGTGTATTTCCAAGAAACTGGCATATAATCAATAAAGGTATCTAATTGTTTGTTCTACTACCTCCTGACCAGTGCCCCACTACTGGGCCTCCGGCAGTGTCTACCGCACTCGCACCGACCTAACCCCCTCCAGCACACTATTTACTGATCTATCTATTCAACAACCAAATCATGCTTACAAATAATAATGAACGAACGTAGGAAAAATAAAAAGATAGTAACAGATAAACTATTAGAATGATGTACACTTGGAAACATATACTAAAACCATATCAGTCATCAATAATACAGTGTTTTAAACTGTTAGAGTTTATCATTATTTATTTGTAAACTGAAAACATTAAAAACACAAAATTAGGAAAGAAAGAAAAAAAACTTGAAGCCATAATTTATGAAAAGAAAACTTATAAAAACAGAACTCTAATCTTAAGCGTCCTCTCCTAGAAGTTTTGTTTAATTCATTCATTTGAAATAAAAATAATTATACCATCCTGAAGATGGGCGAACGCCCGAAACCACAAAATGAAGCAGGCTACCACGGAAAATGTCTCTGATAATTATAACTATCTATAAATTATAAAACAAAACAAAAAAATTATCCAATTTTATAATGTTTTGAAGAAAAAAACCAAGGTTAATAAATAATTGCTGCCACGGGTTTTCTTCTACCATCACAAATATAGTTTATTATTTATGTTTCATTTAAACTGCCCGATCACTTGATTTCTTCATTTCTACTTTATCTTATTGCTTAAGAGAATGTTTTACTATATCGTGTCAAGTTTTCATGGGAAATACAAGCTTGCAAGTCATGACATGGTCATGTGTTTGAACAGCATTGGGCAAAACACGGAAAAACTTAGTAAGTGCACTTTACATTAGTCTCGGTTTCACCATGGGATCTGTAAGGTAGTTTTTTGTCAATATTCCTCAAACGGAAGTTCACATTATTGAATGTATTTCTTAGTTATTTTCTCAAAAAAGGTTCTAAAGCTTTTCTTTGAAATGTGTATCCATGATACACCATATAATTCTATCAATTTTGTTGAGGCGATTGATTTTAGAGGGATTCACAGTTGAAGGCTTTTCACTTGTCTCTTCAGTATCATTTCGGTATAAGAATTGAAGACATCATTAAAATTCTGAGTTGTTTTTTTTTTGCGAACTTACTTAACAGTTTTTCTTTCAGTTTTCCCCGATTTTCTAGACTTCTCCCCATTACTATACTTCTTACATCGGGTTCCAACAACTCAAATCAAGTTTTATCATCATCGTTTGAAACTGTTTTTATGAATAATTGATTTGTGAAGTTCTGGAGTAGTTGGGAAATTAAGCTCTCAAGTCCATTTTATTGCCCCCATCTATATAATACTAAAGGCAACTAAATATTTAGTAAAAATACCAAGTTTGAAGTACATTTTTTATTACAATTATTTAAATTGCAAAAGATAAAGTGGTGGAGCGTTGTTTCACCAGATGTTTACTTGCTCTTACTGTGGTAGGCTGCTATTGCGATATGTTAAATTTTCGAAATAGGCGACCAGGTCGGTAGTGATAGTAATGTTTATTTTGTCAAAATTGGACAACCGGAAGTAGCATTTTGTTTTCAATTTCGCATATTGGTCTAAAAGAAATATTGCATTCTAGTCAGGTTTTTGAAATTGAATTATCACAAGAAATACACTTTTGAAGTCCCTTTTTTTTAAAAAAGTAAAAAGTTGGAAATTGGTCTGTCTCTCTCTCTCTCTCTCTCACTCTGTATGTATGTACATATACATACATACACATGCGCATATATGCATGTATGCGACCAGATAATTGTCCATATGATCAGATAATTTTTTTTAAAAATCACAGAAGTTTTAACTTGATATTTTATTTAACTTCTACCCAAGGTTTTGGTCTAAATCGGTAAATTGGAAGTACCACTTGTTCAGGATTTTTCAACCATTTTCCACTTTTCTCAAAAGTGGATCCAACGATTTCCTTTAAACGTGGTTTACCAAGGGCACATCTAAACATCTGTAATGAAACATTTTTCTGGGAAATTTCCTTTTACTTTGGCCTGGGCGCTGTGACTTTTGCCTTATAAAGTGCCATATCTTAATATTGTGCATTTATGTTGTCTACAAATATAATGGAAACAATTACAATTCCTGGAAAATGGAGGAAAATATGCCAACCAGAAGTCCCCTTTACTGCATTTTTTTCACTTTTTGCGCTTTTCTGGAAATGGCTCTAACGATTTTCTTCAATGTTCATATTCTAGCCACCATACATTTTCA
>JAAEAF010005434.1:0-15274 GCA_011037195.1 Triatoma infestans | reverse complement strand
TTTATTGAATAAATTGTGTTAGTAATTGTGTCAGTATTTATTGTATAAATTGTGTTAGTAATTGTGTCAGTATTTATTGTATAAATTGTGTTAGTATTTATTGTATAAATTGTGTTAGTAATTGTGTCAGTATTTATTGTATAAATTGTGTTAGTAATTGTGTCAGTTGTGATGGATGCAAGAAACTTGAAATAATATTAAATTTTAAATAAATCTAAATTATCAAAATATGTTGCAAAAGGGCCAGCCAGGTATAAAGACAGTTACTCGTACGGTTCAAGAACAATTATGGCATTGTACTGTACTACCCCTTCTTCTCACAGAGGAGGAATTGAAACAAAGAGAAGAGATATTTTAAGACAGACTCGTTCTAGCTACCAAAGTGAAAACATCAGAGCCAATATCAAGTTTTAAGAGTTATTCCAATTAATTTATAAGCATATTGTTGTTAACTTAATTTCTCTTAGAGAATATATTGTTTTAAACTACCAGTGTGTTCTTAATTATTCTTGCATTCTATCTCAAGCAAACATACAAGCCCTTTTCGCTAAAACGCTACGCCACAAGCTACCTACACACATCACCATTACATTACACAGTATTTATTGTATAAATTGTGTTAGTAATTGTGTCAGTATTTATTGTATATATTGTGTGTGCTCACATACCTGCTCTTTTTATTTTCTCTTACTACTGTAGGAGGAAATATTACGGATCGCGTCAAATTTTCGATATCAAGTTTTCTCCGGAAATATACGTTTTCAGATTACCAAAGCCTGAAAAAGTAGTTTTTAGAAAATGTTGTTTGTGTGTGTGTGTGTATGTGTGTGTATATGGTCAGCATAACTCAAAAAGTGAAAATCGCAGAATGTTCAAATTGATATTTATTTTTAATTGCTAACATTAGGATCCAAAAAAATTTTTTGGACAAAATCAGTAAAACGGAAACTACCATTTTACAGTAGTTGAGGTTTTAGTTTGTTTTTTTTTTCCGATTTTCTCAAAAAACGACTACAACGATTTTCTTTAAAAATTTTTATATCAACTACACTTTGGCCACTACTACAAGACTAGTTGATTAATCTAAGATAATATAGAAACATTTCTTAAGTTTATTAATAAATTTTGATTTTAAACCAGTCTCTGAATAATGAATAATTTTGTTTGTTTTATTTTATTTTATGTTCATATGTGTTTATAATATACATACGTATGTGTGTGTGTGTTTTTGTATATAAGTATATATTTACGTTTTATGTATGTATATATATATTTCTCTCTTTTTATATTTTTGTATTGTGATTTATACATGTGTAAAATGTATATAATATATATATATTATGCATGTATGTGTATGCGCGCATATGCGCAACTATACATTGGAGTATTTATATGAGTATAATGGATATAAGAAGGAGAGAAATTGGGTTTATGGGATAAGAGACTGGAAATAATGCTGAACACTGTATAATAAGAAAGTGTAACACAAACTGCCTGGACTTTACACGTAATATATAAAATGGTAATGAGAGATTTAGAGTGAGTAAAAAAAAAAAGGTTGACGCGTTGAGACTGCTGTATGAACTGTTGCAAGACTGTTGGAAGATTCTTGTATGGCTAACGCAGTTGAATTTTAACAGATTCTCCCAATTTAGTCTGGCCTAAACTACTGAGTGTGAGACTGACAATTTTTGTGTGTCTCTCTCTCTGCTTTACATTCCTCTCTTCGGATCCTATTACATGAGTTATACATGTTTTGCTTGTGGATAAGTGTACACACATCAATCCTATCTTTTTTACTAAAGAGTGAGAGAAAGAAAGTAATTTAATAACATTTTTATACATTAAAAAAAAAAATTCGACTCGCTGTTAGAAAGAAAAAACAATAATTATAAAAAAATATCAAATTTTATGTCATGCTATTTATATATATATATTCCAAATGTTTATAACTGTCATTAGTACTGATCGTATTACATGTAATATATTAAATGGTGTATGTAGAAATATATACTATAATTCATTTAAGGGGATTTTTGGTGGAACGGTGGGGTTAATTTTTCCTCTAATGTGCTATTTTAGTTCATTACACAATTCTATAATCTAAACATTATTAATTATAATTAAATATATAGCCTACATTCTGAGTTTGAAAAAAAAAATCAGATCACCAGAAATGCGTTTATATTGAACGCTTTTTTTCAATTTTCTGCTATTTTCTACAAAACGGCTCGAATAAAATTTCCTTAAAACTATGTATGTGAACTACACATATAATGAGCTCCAACTTTTATTTGCAACATTTCTCTGGGAAAAGTCATTTAAGGGCGCGTTTGAGAGAGGGTGGGATTATGTTTTTTTCTGAAGTGCCAACTAAATAGTTCATTAAATAAATTCCATCATCTAAACAATATTAATTAGAAATAATATGAGTTAGAAATAAATAAATTGAGTTTGAAGGAAATGTGTAAACCGGAAGTGCGATTCTACTGAACAGTAGTTTATCAGTTTTCTGCAATTTTTTCCATAAAAACACCGACTGATTTCATTACATAGTATACTATCTATCGATATAGAGATCTATCATTTTTGTTTGGAACCATTTTCTGAGAAACCCATTTAAAGAAGTTATGGGGGGCAAGAGAAGGTTTCCTCAATAAAAAAATAATTTTTATTAATTTTAGATTCTACCATTGATATAAAATTGAAGACAAATAAACATATAATAAACATTATAGTTTGAAAAAAATTTATCAATAATATTTTGTAAACTGTAGAAACGGAGAAAGTTGTGTAAGTGTTCCACACCCGATTTATTTTGATTTTTTCAATAAAATTGGTTTCAGAGGATTTCTGGCATAATACGGTTCAATTATCTAGAAAATGTTGAGGACAATTATATTAATTAAAAATGCTAACGTTAAAGAAAATATGTCAATTAGCACTGACTGAATTTGTGAAAGTGAAAGACACAAGACTGGTTCACATATAATTTTTATAGTACGTTAGTGAGAAAATGCCGATCTGAGGAGAGTGATTCTTGAGGAATAATGGATAGATGTAATATTTCATATTATTATTTTCAGGCAATATGACAAAGCCCATTTAGTAAGTAGATTAATAAAGGCATCAGAAACAGGTATATTATTTAAAAAAAAATGCTATTTCTATTTATTCTAACCGAATTCAATTATAAGTTCTTACTTAAATATACTGAACTTATAAATTTATATGTGATAAACACTTTGAATATAATTTAAAAAAATAAAATTTTATAAGAAATTGAGATTTTATCCCAAACATACCAAACCCAATTACATATTTGTTGTGATTGGTTTCCATTGAGCTGGAAATCATCAGAGATATTATCCGTGATAGCTTGCTTCTTTTTGTGGTCATCAACCAGTTTCAGGCGTTCGCCCATCATCAGGATGTTTTTTGTCAAAACAGTGTGATAACTTAGACTTGCACAGAGCAAATACAGTTGACACACATTTTCCAAATTAACCAGAGACTAGTTATCATGTCAATGGAAATTTGCATCGGCTAATCAGATGAATCGGGCACTTTTGTGAAAGCTTATCATTTGTACTCTGTGTGGCCAAGCTCCAATGATTTTTGAGCATCTGGACACATGCTTTCAGCTAGAGAACATAAGAACTTACTTTACTCCTAACTGCGACAAATGTATATTGGGCTAGTAGCGGTCGTATGGCAGCTTTGCCTTAAAAGACCAGGTATATGGGGGGGGGGAGACCTTTTGCAAAATGGATGTTGAAGTTCGGTCACCAAAAAAAACTCATTTTTCCAAGTTTCACCGACGTTACCGCAAATTTATTGCCTTCTTCAGAGTCTGTACAAAGGTTACATAGCAAATCAAAAATAAAGAATATTAAAAATATATAAACTAAATAAATCAATAAAAGTATTATATATAGTAAATTTTTTTTTATTTTTTTATTTAAGGCGTTTCAACATCTGAGGTCATCCTTCTCAGTGCACTGCCGGCCTCCGGACAGTGTTCTCCCGTTACAGACAACACTGTCCATCACCGGACAGTGAGCTGTAGGGGCTTCTAGGAAGAGAAAATCTGAGGGTAGCACGGCTGGATTCGAACCCGTGATCTCCGCGTTGCTAGTCCAGCGCGCTACCACTGAGCTAATCCCTTCCCTATATAGTAAATTGAAATTTATTATAAACTGTTACTGTTATTGCAGACAGATCAGAATAAAATTACATCTTGTAACAGCAAGAGAAGCTCAGCAACCAAAGCGAGCAAGAAAAGCTCTACCATTCTCTCGGATTGGAGTGGTAGAGTGGGAGAAGCGGTAAAAATATAGCGACGGACAGTCGAGTTAAACACAGTGGAAATAATATAATGGATGTGTTAGGTGGAGAGAATTTAGGAATGGTAGATGAATTGAGCAGACCTGGTTAACACTGGTTAACTGATATATTAATAAATAGACACAGTCTGGCTGGACTTTACAATGGATGAATGTTTAAGATAGAGTGGTATGAGAATGACACGTAGCGATTGGATGTACTGAACTGATTTCAACTGTGTTTTTCTCCCCATTATAGACTGTCCGTCGCTATATTTATACCGCTTCTCCCACTCTCCCACTCCAATCGGAGGTAGTGGTTGAGCTTCTCTTGCTCTCTTTGGTTACTGAGCTTCTCTTGCTATTACAATCTCAAATATTACAATTTAAGGCATATGTGGTATATAAAACTGTAAACAGTTTACTATGAAAATCTACTAGTAACTATGAAATTCTAACATAAGAAATGTACTTACAAAAATATTCATTTTGAATTTCTTAAAAACATCACCAAGTGTTAAGGAGATAGTATGTGTCTAGGTTTACTTTGTGACCAAACCTCAATATCTATTTTACAATATCAAATACAGCGGTCGTAACGAACACCAAAACTTATCATTTTTATTTTAAAAAAAGAAAAAAAAAAGAAAAAGGAAAAAGTAGATTTTTGGAGGTTCTGAGGGAGGTCCAATCTTAAGTTTTTCTCTGAATTTCATTTCAGTGCAATGTACACTTCCATCAACTGTATAATATTGAGAATCATTAATTAATACAACTAAGCATTACAGAATTCCAAGACTGAAGAAAAACCAAACTCGGAAGTGTCGGATTTAAATAACCAGTTTCTGAGTTTTTCATAATCATTCCGGCTCAAACGATTTTGTAAATTATGAATGCTAACGGCACTTCTGTTTTATTTGAAGCATTTTAATGGAAAATTATATTTTATATAGTTTCTGGGAAAATTGTGAAGTATAATCCAAACGTTTTTGAGGTTTGATATGAGCGCTTCTTCTGGACTACAATGTAATCACCTTCTAATACTATGTTCTATGTGATGGTAACTAAATTGTACTTTCACCATACTGTATTCATTTTAAGGGTATTTATACTTTTAGTAAAAACTCCGAGTTTGAAAAAATCTCAATTATAATTATTTTCTGGTATTTTATCCAGCATTGGAGACCCATCTACATATTCAATAATTATTTCCATACCAGTACGTGAAACTAATGGGTTTCAGTTCCGATTTTTTTATGTAATTTTAAAATACTTTTATTTATAAAACAATTGCTACTTCTACTTCATCTTGAAGTGATTGAGATAATAGTTGTGATGGTTGGTTCCGCAGAACTGGAAAGCATCAGAGACATTTTCCGTGGTAGCCTGCTTCATTTTGAAGTCATCGACCGGTTTCGGGCGTTCGCCCATATTCAGGATGCGTGTTTCAGACAGTGTGACAACACAGACTTGCACAGAGCTAATTCAGTTTACATATTGACTGGTGTTTTTAATTGTATTTAAAACTAAACTGTTAAACTAGGTCAAGGGGTATGGCGTTGTTTTTTCCCACCCAGTTACCATCACCATACCCCTTGATCTAGTTTAAGAGTTTAGTTTTAAATGCAATTAAAAACGCCTGTCAGTGTGTAAACTGAATTTGCTCTGTGCAAATCTGTGTTGTCAGACTGTCTGAGAAACGCATCCGATAGATGGGCGAACGCCCGAAACCGGTCGATGACCACACAATGAAGCAGGCTACCACGGAAAATGTCTCTGATGATCGAGATAACGTTGATTAATAATGGAATCTAGGGAACCGGTGGGCAGAATCACCGGAAACTGGTTACTCATTTAAAAAATTCACTAAAGAGTAGACGATGCAAATTTCCATTGAACAAAGCTGCATATGACGTGACTTTGGTTAATTAGGATAAAAGGCCACTTGCGCAGAAATATTTATTCATTTCCACTTAATAAAAATGTAGATTATATCCTTGCAAAAGCAGACCAAACAATAATTTCATCTACTTAAAAATAAAATGAATAATTTAAGATTTAACTTTCTATGCATTATTCAAGCAAATTTAACATTGTGTTAAAGGCCAAATCAAATAAACCTTCTCCTCTTGCATTGTTTGGAGACATTGCTTTTACTTAGGCGCGTCAGAATTCAAGATCTTGGCGCCCGAAGCCTCCTCTGAGCATTGCCCACCTTAGGGACAGATTCTTTTGATGGTAGCGTTACCTTACCACACGAAACTGGATCCTCCTTTAATTTGCCCTCTAACATAGAGCTAATATACCTCTTAAATAATATTATGCTATATTTTCCTTTATGCTATAAAATTACAAATTTTCATCAAATGAAATAAGTTATTTTTAGTACCTACCAAGTAAATAAATTCAAACAACACCTAAAGAACCGTGTACTCAAATAGTAGCATGTAATACTAAATCCGAGTCAGAAGATATGCGGCTTTCAAGAAGTGTAAGTTGATTTCTGTCTGTGTAATGGTATTTCTCAAGCCCTCTACATAGTACTGAAGAAAATCCTCATTAATCATTAAATCTAATCTTCAAGAAACTACTTTTTTATGCTTACAATCTACTTTACTTAATTCCTTCTACTTCTGTGGTTTAACTTCAAACCTACAAATAATATATTGCGATATAAACATATTGTGTATTTTCGTAGATTAATTATTTCGAATGAGATTATTTATACACTTATTAGGAGTAATGTGGGATGAGAGATAAATTATTCGAAAGTAATTTTGATATTGATAGAATTGAGTTATAAAAAGAAACTTTAAATATTAAAGGAATAAACAGTCCCTATTGTAGAACTTAGCGCTGGCGATTTCATATTGCTGATAGCATCCACATCAGCGTTAAGCTCGTCTCAATAAATTCTTACCCTCCATATAGAATGGCTATCTGCAAGGTCCCTACCAGGACCTACTGAGCCATAGCCAAAAGGATATAAGGCTAATAGTAGGTCTATTACAGCCATTGTAGGCTGAATAGGCAGGCATATGACTAACTACTGCTTGCAGAACACCGATTCTGCAAGGCCGAGTAGAAAACCTCGGTACAAATCTTTTATGAGTGTGTCGGACTGATGAGGACCAGGTTTCTTCAATTGGAGATCAGCAATCCCGAAGCTACGAGCTTCATGACGGAGCCACCTTCAGCTTTGCTAGGCCTGATTAAGAGGGCGAAGCTGAAAGATGTGCTACAATCTTAGGGGATCCACAAAAGACCTCTTAATGTAGTTCGCAGTGGAATGAGGCCTGCCCTCCCCGTTTGTCAATGTAATTTATAATAGATGGATTACAACTTTCTAGAACCAATCTACTCCCAAAATCTCTGGCTAACCTCTCGAAAAGTATATTACGTTCGGCTTTTTTAGAGCTGTCATTAAAAACTATAGACTTACATCAACCTCTGAAGAGACTAAGGAGGCAGGCAAGAAGTTAAGAATTTGCTAACAGCATTCAAGAGTTAACTAACTACAAGAAGTGTCTACATATAATTCTGCAAGAGTTTCAATGCTACCGCTCATAACAAGTAATCAGCATTTTTCACTCAGCTCTCTATCAAAAACATTTTTAGAACTAGAGAATTCTCAACTTGCTGACCATATCGAAACTGTTATTCCTCACTCAGTATCGCTGAAATATAATTTTTATATATAGTGCAAGTAGTGAGTTTATCTCTTTATTTTCATGTATATCACCATCATGCTGTCACCGTCACATCTGAACATGGAAAATATGACGTCCGCGCTGCCTCTAATTAACAGACTCATCAATTATTTTAGATTTATCTTCAAGGGTATAAATAATTTAAAGAATTTAAAGGTTGAAATGTTTGATTCAACTACTCACACAGTTCAATTCAGAACGTGATGTTGGCCAAATAGTAGGGAGAATGGAATTGCAGTCAATTTGGTGGAGGGTATTCGGTGGAAGAAGCGAGTTCTGTCCTGGATTCTTTTCATTTAATTTATACTTCATCTTTTTCAATTTAATTTCAAGGTCCTGACTTGGATTTGGAAACATTAAGGTGTTATTAACTGGTTCAAATAAGGAAAGCATTATTATTTGCACGAGTGGGATATTTTTATAAAATTTAATATAATATTTTATTATTTTCGTTTTTAGTAGAATGGTTTTTCAATGCTTAACATAAATAAGGGGACAGTTCAAAAGCCGTCAATATTACTAGATCTCAAATTAATGAACTTGTACTAATTACCGCCTTGTCTCGCCATAACTCGTCGATGGTTCGATTATTCCTCTATCCAGATTATCTTGTATTAGTGCTTTCAGTATGGGGGCTTCTGAATGTGATAGTTTGTAAGGTCGACTGTGTACAGGCGGATGATTTTGTGTGTCTATGTGGTGTGTAATATCTGTAAATTTTGTTTTGTAATCTTTATCATGAGTGAATGTGTCATAAAATGGAGACAATGTTTCAACAATTATGTCTGCTTGTTGTGGAGAGAGATGAGTGAGTTTCTGGCGTAACTGTTGTTGAAAGGCTTGTAATTGTGTTTTTTGTTCGTGCGAGAGTTGTTGAATAGAATTTATGGTATGTTTGTTTGATGAGTTGTACGTCTCAGGGTTGTATTGAATGTGTGCAATTGGAAAATGTTTCGTGATGCAGATTTCATGTTGTGTTGTATTCATTAATGTTATGGCACAAGCATTGTTATGTACGTTAGTCAGTGTGTGGGGTAAGTAAATTCCAGTAGGTAGACTGTCATGTTGTGTCAATATTATGGGACCGTCTGGAACTTTTGTATGTAGCGTGTAAGTATTGACGATGTGTGATCGTGCAGGAATTTTGATTTTGTGTCTGGTTGACAATGTTTCTGGTAAAGTTGTGTTTTGAATGTTGTTAATTTGTGATGTTGTGTTGTCTGTTAAGAATCGAATGACTGTTTTGTTTATGATTATGTTTGAGTTTTTGAAATTAATAATGGCTTGAAATTTTGTTAGTAGGTCTCTCCCAATGATCATTTCAAATTCATTTTTCAGTTGGGACACTATGAAGTTACCTTGAATTTTTGTGTTTTGGCCTATGGATAATTGAATGGTTGCTAGACCATAATTGGGGATAATCTGGTTTGTGATTGATTGTAAGATGATACCAGATTTTTCGGGCCTCGATTTGACGTGACTGGCATCTATGAGCGAGTGTGAAGGCACCCGTGTCGATCAGAGCTTTAACTTTTTTGTTTTTAATTTGGACGTTGATTAATAAATTATTTGAATCGTTGAGTGCCGGGATCAAGATAGTGGTAGCCGTTTGTGAAAACGGCTGAGCGCCTAATCGTTTTTTGAATTATTGAACCAGCATGCCTTTGCAGTATGCCCTCGTTTTTCACATATCTGGCATGTTGGCGGAACCCATTTATTCGACGATTGCCAGTATAAATCTGTTATTATTATTATTAGTGTTTTTATTATTATTATTATTAAAATTATTATTGTTATTTTTGCAGTCGCGGTTCCAATGGTTGCCCTTGCAGTGTTTGCACGGCGAAGGCGGTGAATTTTGTTTATTTCTTTTCGTTCGTACTAACTGAAATTTTTCTGTGCACTCACTGATCCAGTGTTTGCCAGAGCAATGTTTGCAGGGCGACGGAGGTTTATCACTGGAATTGTGATTGGTTTCTGCCTTCTTTATGGCAAAAACGGAGGCTTGAGATTCCGAGTTCTGGATGTCTCTGAGTGCTATGGCGTAGTTTTGTGCTTCGTCTAGCGTTTTGGGTAATTTGGTTTGTACTTGGGTTTTTATGTTTGCCGGAAGTGATTTAATAAATGCGTTTGTCGTTAACCGCTCAACTAGATTTTGTAACGTTTGTAATGGGTTTTGTTGAGCTTTGAATAAGAGCGATGTGGAAATATGCTTTATTCTGTCAGCAAAAGCTACGAGAGTTTCTGATGGATTTTGTTGCAAGCTCGTTATTTGCTGCAACAATACTACGGGCGTTTTTTCTTTTTTAAATCTGGTAATTAAATTTTCCGTGGCTAGTCGGTATGTTAAAATGATGTTATCATTTGTACACTGCGTTTTAAAAGTGTCAAAGAAAATCTTTGCCGCACCCGTTAATTTTAAAATTAGGATTTCCAGTTTGTCGGCTTCTGACCATCCTGAAATCGCGCTATAGTTATTGATTTGGTCTATGAACGAATTTATGTCGCTATTATGTGCTCCATCAAATACCGGTAGGTTATTTATTAGTTGTAAATTACGGATGACAACCGTATTCATCGAGTTAATTTTATTTAATAAATACGCGATTGCTTTATTTAATAAATACGCGATTGCTTCATCAGCAGATTTTTGTTGGCCATCGATTGTGTATGTAGACATGATTTTAGATAGTCTTTCTTTTAAAATTAACAAATTGCCACTTGTAGGAAGATTATGTTGTTTTAATTTTTGAATAATTTCGGCTCTTTTCATAAAAAGGAAGTCGAAATATTAAAATATGAAATATAAAAATAGATGTAACAAAAAATATGGTTGAAATTAAAATATTTAAAAGTGTAAAACTAGGATGAATATTAATAAAAAAATTAATTTAAATTTATATCTTACCTTTTAATAAGAAACGGCTGGGTTTCGATAGCGCTGCCACCAATGTAAGGAGAAGTTGGTTGTTGATGATGAAAGATAAACACCTTAAGATTTGGTTTAAGATATATCATTGATATATATATGTATATGACTGTATACCAAAGACTTTACACTTTAGAGTTTAGTACTGAACTGAACTGACAGACTGACGTGGCTAAACGATATGTACGGAGTGTGAATTAACAGAAGGATGTCTGACGTGTAAGACTGAATTGAACAGAATGACTCTCTGACTGTCTCTCTCGTATATATATACACTCGCCGAGCCTCTCCTCTCTGTGCGAGAGGGGCTGTTTCTCTCCGCTAGAGTGGATGAGTGGTGGGGGTTCAGTGGTTCACTAAAGACCACTACACCTATATTCACCCTTATTTTTGAGGGTGCTGATACGCAAGATGTTCAACTAAGATTGATTCCATCACACATAAAGAATTCGTATTAAAACAAAAATAAGTAAATAAATAAATAAATAAATAAAGAATTTAAAATAATAAGACTTGATAGGGGATGTGGATGACGAAAGAGGTTGTATCGGGAACCAGACGAAATTACGTGGATTGTAAAGTATTAGAAATTCTGGTATTTTATCTGTCGTGGTATGCGTATTTATATTGTTTACATCTCTATTGTCCCGGTTTTGGATTTTCATGCATCGTCAGAGCAAATTCACCAAGTCGTGTAGAGAGTTCAAAGTAATGTTTCTGTTGCACTCAACATTGTATCGTGGTGGTTTTGAGTGTATCAGAAACATTACGTTGAAGTGAACTCTCTATAAGAACTTGGTGACAAATGTTATCCACCACTGCGGATCCATCCACATATTCAATATTAGAAATTCCTTTGCAGAGAAGCTTAAAATTATATTGCTTTTTCCAGCAAATAAATACGGTCGAAAATTAAAAAAAAAAAAAAAAATTAATATGAAACATGTTTACAAAAAAAACATAGGTTTCATTTTTGATAAATTTGTGAAAGACTGTAAAAAAACAAATATTTAATGACTAATTTGTGTGAACGTAAACTTTGTGTCAAAGTCAATTCACAAACAGACACACACACACACATATTATATATATATAAACAATTATTTTTGAAGAAGGTGTTAAAACAATTATTTACGAAGTGAATAATTGAAAAGAATGTATTGTGACTGTACAAAAAATTATTTTATTATGATCATATAATATGGATGCCATTTGATTAATGTTATTGAACATAATAAAAGAATTTTTAAATAGATAACTGTCAAGTGTTTGTACTGAAAATTGTCCTAATTTTATTAAAGGAAACTTCTTTATCAGGGGTAACAAATATTAATAATTCATTACTTTTGTTTAATTAAATTACACCGAGAAGGACCGGCTCATATGGGTTGATCACTAGACCATGAAATAGTTCTCCCACTTCAATTTATTCCACAGCTTTCCAACAGCATGAAGAAGATTCGTTAAAATTAATGAGCAAACAAGAATTAAATAAGAGAATAACTTCCAACCAAATATAAAAATAATATATTATCTTAAATATAAACAGCTGATCTTTTTATTCATATTTTGAAAAAATAATCATAAAAAACTCGGCGTTTAAGATGTTCAAATTATATATTTAAGTAAAAACAAAATGTTTTCCAGCTCAAGCATATCATTGACTGAAACAATTTGTATCTTCTACGTGTTTACAAAATTAATTTAATATTCATAATAACAATAATTGTAACCTCATTAAAATAGGAACTACATCTGAATAAATAAATGGCTTTCCTTATTATATATATTTTATTTTTAAAGATCAACGTAAAAGCAGTTGACATTTTTATTACTCTTTTTTCTTTTTTAATTTAAGGCGCGTCAACATGTAAGGGACAATGTGATATCTAAATTTCAGATCGATATTTATTTTATAAGCTTTGTATTTATTTGTTAATTTAATTAATATATTCATATTATTCAAGGATTAATATTTGTTAGGCCGTTTACTAATTTTTTATTTTTTTTTGTAATATGAAAGTTGTTACAATTAGAATTTTGAATAAAATTTGGTATAAAGAATAATCCACATCAGAAAAGATGTTTAGAATTTATGAGATACAAAACGTCCAAGCAAGGAGTATGCTTTTATAATATGAATTATAAATAAAACTTTACGTGAAAAGAAATAATAATAATAAAAATAAATCTGGTGTGAAACACTCAAAAAACTTACACTTACTGCAGTTTACATAATTTATTGACACTTGTCTTCTATTTTGTATTAATCGGCCAATCTAAACTTAATAGAATGACTTTTTTGTAGAAAACTGTACTTTTCCTCCCCCAAAACATATTTAATGAACTTTCCCAGAAAAAAATTTTCAAGCAAAAATAGGTCTCTACATTCATAGTTAGTACGCGAAATTGAACTGTTAAATAAAGGCTCACTTCCGGCTAAATGATTTTCAGTAAACATGATATTTTTACCAACTATTTATTATTCTTAAGAACTATATAGTCGTGGAATCATACTTTCCATTGAAATGGTATTATTGAGGGAAGCACAACGACTTCACAATCTCAGTAAACGAAAAAACATTTTTTTTTTGTTTGACTAATTTTCAAATATAAATATAGTCAAAAATTGTTATAACTAGTGTAATGTTATGATGTGATGATGTGTATTTGTAGTAGCACGAGCGGTGTTGTAGTAAAATGTTGTAGTAAAAGGGGCTTGTAAGTATGCAAGTTTAAAAGAGAATAAAGTATTAGTAATAATCAAGAAATCACCACTGTTAACAATTAATATATTCTGTTAAAATAATAACTACAACTTATTTAATATTATAAACTTATTTAATTTATTGTAAAACTGGCACAGATATTTAGAGAGCGATTCCTGAAGTAGTGTTCCGATTTTCCACTTTGATATTTAGAACAAGTCTGTCTTGCAAAAGAATGTTTCTCTTTTGTCCGTTTAGTGCCTCCCCTGTGAGGAGAAGGGGTAGTACAATGCCATAATTGTTCTTAAATTTTTCCACTAACTGTTTCCATATACCTGGCTTGTCCTTTTGCAAGGGAATGTCACATATCTAGATATTTTTGATTTATTTATGAATTAATATATTTCTAAGTTTCTTGCATCCATCACACTAGAATGTCAATGTTTAAATCGTAGAAGCTATTTTCACAAAATTGAAAAAAAAAAAATAAACTCTCTACTTTAGTATATCGCACTTCATTTAGTCGGATGTTTATCGATCCTTAGGGTCAGATATCTTGGTGAATTCCAACAGTCATACATAATCTTTGAAACAAAGTTATCGGACACTTGTTTCTTTAAAGTCATTCGGAAAAAGTTGCTGCAATGAAATTGCTTTCTTCTTTATATGTATCGTGTTTCTTTAATAACAAGGTTTAACAAAATGGATTTTTTTATCTGATTTCACCAAGTTCAGTTTTGTTTTCATGCACAAAAACATTTGTAAACTGTCATCTTCTTGTGAAAAAAAAAAAAACATGATCTATGAGTAGGTTAAAGCAAAATTAAATAAAAACATCTCAAGTTTAAAATAGGTCGATTAATCAGAACCTTACCGAAAAGGTTTCTTTAAATTTGGTTTGCTAAACTGCAATGATAAAAACTTCGCTCACAATTTTTTCTGCACACAATTCATTTTGGTTGTAAATGTGAGGTAAATAGTTTTAGGAATATAACTGAATAATGGATTAGTTAAAGTAAACATTGATATAAATTATATAAATAAAGCCAGCTAATAGGATTTATTATCTGACTTCAAAGGTCAGCATTGTTTTTCATGCATAAATAATTTTGTTAACAAATAATTAGCGATTGTATCTGAGTAGATATTTCTATTTAAGTTTCATTTACTACGCATTTTTTTTAATTAAATGTAACCGAGATCAATACTAGAAAACCACCCCTATCAACATAATTTTAAATTTTTTCAACATTTCTTCTCTCTTTTCTCTGGAATACATGAATATTAAAAATAAATTCCTTTAGAATAATTTATAAACTCCCATAGGCGTAAATGACGTTCCTTTTTATATGTTAATTCTTTTAATTGGCTATAGATTTTTCCTTCTTTAATTGTTCAATAAGCGATTCTTATTTGAAGTGACTATTTTTGGCTTTCCATTCATTGCATGCATAAGAGTTATCTTCCAGAGACGTCTTGCTCTACTTAAGTCCCTGCTAGTACCTGGCCTTTAGTTATTCACTTACAGGTGAACATCATGGTGTTTTTTTTTAATTGAAGCTAGCTATTTTTTCGCCAAACAGGTCTATTTTTTTTCTTTTT
>JAAEAF010005433.1:0-39599 GCA_011037195.1 Triatoma infestans | reverse complement strand
ACAAAACAGGGGGTGGACTGTATGTATTGTCTCCTGGCGTAACCAGGAGTTCCAAAAGGGTGGTCTCGACAAGTCTGTATAATATGAGAACACGGTTGTGAGCACTCACCTTGCAAATCTTCTAAGCTGGCACGTACGGGGCAGCGTATACCTGTTCAAACAGAGCAAATAGATCGATCTACAAGTCAGAATGAACCTTAAATATACCTGTTGCCCGGGAAGAAGCTGCAGGCAGGCGTCCTTGAGGTAATCCCAGATGAAATATAATGTACTACAAATGAGTTTAACTGTAATAGCTAACACTGAATTTGGAGGGTCAACAAATTCCACTAAAATTAACTGGGTGCTTATCTAAGCCGGGTGTCGGAATAAAACTCTACTCAATCACAGCGGGTCCGACATACAAAACAAAACTTATCAGCGGGTTGTTACTCTTAAAACAGAACTACATTCACTGGGTGATAGCACGAATAGCACTTAACTAGACGGGTGTAACATTCAAAACTGAGGAGTTCCCGCTTGGCGGCGCGGAGAGCCGGCGCGCCGTAACGTGGCGCAGCCGAACGGGGAAGTTCGTAAACATATATATATATTTACAAAAGTAGCTTATGTTTTGTTTTTATTATTATTATTATTATGGTTATTATTAATCTGTGCCAGTTTTCAAGGATTAGAATAAATGGTATGGTTAGGCGTTATTTACAAAACCTTGCTGCCAAATTCGGTACGTTTCAAGGAAGGTATCAGCACAAAGTTTCCGTGTTATTTATTATGTTATTTGCGATCATCGAAATAGTAAATAGTCTTAATATTAAACTAGCTATTTCAACAAAATATTTCATTTAAATCATTGTTAATTAGATAGATATCTAATTGTTAGTTATTTCTATAGCTCGTTTATATTTTCTTTCTCTATTTGGTTTCGCAGAATTTTACAATAATTCTCTATAAAATGAAAAACTGAATAAATAAAAGCCTCTATAGAATATAAATACGTGCATTAATTTTATTAAAAAGGAGTTATAAAGAGTTCAAAAATTGAAATTTATTCTACTACTCCGTAACTCTCTGCAGTCACCCTCATAAGATGGCCACAATTTCGTCTGAATTAAAATATTGTTTGCACATTTTTTTTTTTTTTTTTGGCGCATCGACAGCCAAGGTCATTAGCGCCCTACGAACTGTTTTCTTTTCGAGCCTATTCTGCCCCAACTGGGATGGCACATGCCCCGCTATTTCCTGTAAGGCATCCAACGCGTAATCTTGGCCGGCATGGTATGTTGGAGTCCCAGGATATCGGACATGGTTCCACACATCTCCTCTTAGATCATCGATCCATACGAGGGGGAGTGTGGATACCTGAGTGCTATCCTTTGCAAGCCGTATAAAATAAATCTTTTATCTTTCAAAACAAATTCCATGTCATTAATCGATATCTGATTAATCTATCAAGTAAATAAATTTATCAAACATGATATGTAATATATTATATAATATCCATATCACATATTTAAACCATAATTTAAATATTTTAAAAAAAATTTGGTACTTAATGGACTCATCTCATAATTTGCGTCCTAGGAGGAAGTACTTTTATAAATATTCCTCCTCTACAAATTTCCTAAATCTAATTAGGGTGTAGTACTTTTGTAATTATTCCTACACCCTTTGAAATAATCTAAATCTAGTGTTATTTACACTATTTACACCTCATTCATAGCATCATTCACTCGATAAAAACGTTCACGCTAATAAATACAATCTCGCTAATAAATACATTCATTCCTTTAATTATATACATTCCATTCACACGGGGGAGAGTACTCGATCGATATTCCTCTCCCCTTTATTAAAATAATCTAAACCTAAACCTAAATTCTATAATAAAAATCAATTCTCTGTTTGCACATATTATTTATTGTATTCTAATCTGGTCTATACATGTCATTTTTTTTTTAACGTTTTCAATGGCAATTCTAATTTCAGTTATAGATTTAGCTATGAAAAGGATTTTTTGTTTTGTTTTTTAATTATAACAACTCTTTATTCTACGTCTACATTATGTGTTAATATTTTTTAAATAAAATTCGTAATTAACCAATAAACGATCAACAATGTCAAACGCACTCTAAGGTCAATGAAGAGAGAGAAAAAAGGTAATTTGATTCATTTGTATTTTTTTTGCAAATATAAGTTTAATCATGTTATAGAAATTGAAAATATAATCAACTCTATGCTGTTAATCCAATCTGATTTCAATCTGGGACACGCCTGAGGAGGAATTTCATTTTACATTCGATCCAATTATTTAACAATCTATTTTAAAAGAAAATTGTATATCTAATATAGTATCAGTCTATAATTTTCTACTTTTTGGTTCGACGATATCACTTCTTAAAACACTAGAAATTTTACCATCTCAAAATTCTTAGTGGGCACTCCATATTATATTAATTCTGGAAAAAATTATTTTGTTTGTTCGTTTCTTGTATTATATGTTGTTGAATATTATGGAAGGGTTGCCATTTTGTGTAACATCTGGGATTTTATCCGTCATAGCATTCATATTTTACACTGTTCCAGACCAGTTTGGCTGGAGTCCAGAGTAAAGCCATCAAGTTTGTCTAGAGTGCACCGAGCTGACATCAACTTAATATTTTCGTGAATGAAACAACAGAAGTGTAGTGCGTGATAGAAATATAAAGTTAAGATGAACTCTCTGAGTCTTTGGGATGAAAATCTGAAATATGTTCAGGTGCACCGTAAATACACATCGTACTACAATGGATCAAATTCCACATTGTATATTTGTTTCCAATAAAAACAACAAGTTATTTGTTCCCAATCAAAACACCATGCACATTTTCTAAAATTATTTAACCTTCTCATAATTAATTATACATCAATTTATTATATTACTTTCTCTTACTCCCCTAGTAAGAGGAAGTATTGTAATCGTGTCAAATTTTCAATATTGAGTTTTCACCGGAAATATCCGTTTTGAGGTCCCCTGAGTCCCAAAAAGTGGTTTTTACAAATGGTCTCGTGTGTGTGTGTGTGTGTGTGTGTGTATTTGTGTGTGTATGTATGTGAACAGCATAGCTCAAAAACACAAAAATCGTAGAAAGTTCGAACTTGATATTCCGTTTAGTTATCACCATAGGATCCGACAGTTGGTCATTTGTCAAAATTCCTCAACCGGAAGTACCACTTTACTAGCTGTTTTTTTTTTTTTTACTTTTTTGCGTTTATCTCAAAATTGGCTCCGACGATTTTCTTCAAACTTCGTATATCAACTACACATACTATCACATACAACTTTTATTTAAGACATTTCTCCGTGAAAATTCATTTAAGGGCACTTTTGGTAGAGTGATGGGGTTAGATTTTCATCTAAAGTGCTATTTCAAGTTAATTAAACAATTCTGCCATCTAAATAATGATCATTACAATTGAATATGTTGTTGAAATTTCGAGTTTGAAAAAATCGGATAACCGGAAGTGCGTTTAATGTAACAGTTTACTAAATGATTTTGTCACTTTCTCTCGTTTTTTTCTCAAAAAATGGCTCTGACGATTTTCTTGAAACTTCTAAATATAAACTAAACATGCAAAGATGTACATCATTTATTTAAAACATTTCTTTGGGAAAATTTATTTAAGGGCACTTTTAGGGGTGGGAGGGCGTGGGTTTACAGCTTTCTCTAAAGTGCTATCATAGTTGATTATACAATTCTATCATCCAAAAAAAATTAATTAGAAATAAATAGATGGCTAAAATTCCGAGTTTCAATAAAATTAGTAAACCGAAAGTGCGCTTTTACTGAACATATTTCTTTCAGTTTTCGAAGAATTTCGTTAAATTTGATATACAAACTACAAAAATTTGTCAATTATAATTTTGAGAACTGGAGTAAGAGAAAGTTGTGTGAGTGTTTCACATCAGATTTTTTTTTTTTTTTTTTGGTAGTTTTGCGGTATATATGACGTTTACTATTCAATGTTATATGTTGGGGTTCAATCTTATTCGCGCTCTATATTGAACTATAATGTCATCATTTGTGTACAATCTGCCTGGGTAAGGTTACTCGAACCTCCCCTACTACCTCTTTAGTTTGCATTATAATAAAATTTAAAGTTAAGAAAAAATGTTTGTATTAAACATCTATAAAATAAAGTCGTGTGGGTGTTTCATAAACTGACTTTTGTTTAATAAAGTTAATATCGAATACGTATCTTCGCAGAAATCAGCCACAGATTTCTTTTAACGCTTTGTTGTTTTTTTTAATTTTTTATTTTTTATTTCATATCACAGTAGTGATATTATTTCATACAAGCTTGTTGTAGTATTAAGAAATACAGAAAGGTGGAAGCAATATTTCAGTGTTAAGAGCAATTTATTGATTGAAGGTAAGAGAGAGAAGAAAAAAAACACACCGTATCTAGTTTTATAGCATCTGCCTCAAGTCTACTCTAAAACCACCAACAAACCTGTGGCCTGTATACATTAAATATGTAAGATAAGACGTACCCATTAAATTGATTTAAATTCACCTACCTAGCTGAATAATTCTCTCGATAGTACTTTTTTCTGCATACTTAAAAGAATATTCTATAGCTTCCGGTATATTATTTTGCTTCTTTACAAAATTAAAATAAATATTCCATATGTGTGTGTGTTTTGGATATTTGACCATATTAATAAGCGGTGGAGAAGTTTGTAGGGGGGTTCCAGAATATTTATTCAGTATGTACAATGATTTACATATTTTTAAGATTTATAGAAATTATTGTCTATGAAATATGATTGGTGTGATGTGTATTCGTTGTATGTATTGTAGCACGAGCTGTTTCGTAAGGGGCTTGTGTGTATGTAAGCTTTAAAGAGAGAGAAGTATTAAGAAATAAGCAAGAGATCACCACTGTTTTTGAAATAAATATATTACTCTCTAAATGAATTTAAATACTTTATAATATCACAATAATATGATTATTAAATAAATTATTTAGCTAGCTAAAGTCTTTATAAGTGGCTCTGAATTAATAGAACGATTCCCGACACAAATGTTCTGGTTGAATGTGTAGTGGAAGAAAGAAATGCAAAAATAATAGTTTGGAAAAAATAGTTTAGTGAATTTTGTCAATAATTAAATGAAATAATTTTAGAAAATAGATGGTATTTTAAAGTCAGATACTATAATTTAAGGTCATTGCTATTAAAGCGACAAAGGCACCAGAATCCGTTAGGTTAATACAATGCCACTTGACCAACTGTTTTGTAGCCCCGCTAGACCAGAGCATTCTTTAGACAGACTGAATTAGACATTGAACCAGATCATTTGATTCAGGTATCCTACACTTAACTTCAGTGCCAGTTATTCAGAGTTTAGCATTTGTTATAGATAAACAATTGATTTAATAAGCATATAGTTGTGATATTTTGAAATATTTAAATTCATTTAGAGATTAATATATTTATTTTAAAAACAATGGTGGACTCTTGATTATTTCTTAATACTTCTATCTCTATCTTAAACAAACACAGAAGCCCTTTACAAAACCGCTCGTGCTACACGCTACCACAACTAATACTACTACTACCACAAATCACACCAATTATATTTCAAATGTCTAATTCAGACTGTTCAAAGTTTGAAAGCAGAATTTAGACTGTTTAAAGAATGCTCTGGTCTAGCGGGGGATTTTCTCTTACAAAACAGTTGGCCAAGTGGAATTGCCTTACCCTAACGGATTCTTGTCCCTATCTATCTTCAATAGCACTTACCTCAATTTAATTCACCTTAATTTAATAATACACTAATTGAAGTAGTTAAAATTTCACTATTTCTTTCTTTTTCCAAAATTCACTAAACTATTTTCCCAAATTTATACTTCCACTACATACACATATAAGTATGGAACAGATTTATAACCGATAAGATGTAAATGATCAGATCACCCCGGATAGAGAAAGCCGTACAGATTTAGCCTGTTAGAAAAACGACTTTCATTTTTTACAAATGATTAGAATGAATGCTGAACACTGTATAATAAAAATAGAGACACAAAACTGACAGGATTTTACACATAAATAAAAAATTAGTTAGAGAGAGAGTTAGAGTGAGTGAAAAGAAGGGTAGCAGGTGGTTGCTGACCCGTTGTTAACGGTTTTATAAACTGTTCTAAAGATTGTTCCCTGTAGGGCTAGCGCAGCTGTATTTATACTGAGTCTCCCACTCTAATCTGGCATAATTAGCGAGTGAGATTCTCAATTCTTGTGTCTCTTCTCTCTATCTCTGCATTGAATCCCTCTCTTCGGATTCTGTTACACTACAACTAAACTAATCCCATCTCTTTCTCTAAACTTCATATATTATCTACATACACAGAAAATATTATTATCACTTTTATTTGTAACACTTTACTAGAGAAATTGATTTTTTTTTGCGGAGGTTCTGAGGTTATAGCAACGTCAAACTTTCCTCTAAAGTACTACTTGAGTTTTGTACAACGGAATATACATATCATTTATTTATTTATTTAACTTTTCTCAGGAATTACCATCATACAAATTAGTATGGTTCATTTAAAACATAAAATTATCTAAGTAGAAATAATCTCAGAACAAAATTATATTCAGATCATTATATACATTAAACACGATAAAATTACAATAAAAACTTAATTTAATAAGACTGAAAAATACTTTGTGAAAAAAATAATAAACTTCAAAGTGTTAATGAAAATAATTTTAATCTAAAATAAATTGTCAATTTTTATAATAATTTGATGCCACTTTTCTTTTAAAAATTTCTACGTCGAAAAGCTGTCTGATAGAACTTTTAAAAAAGGACATTCAAGCAATATTATGTCTGAAGTGTTGATTGAACACAGTTTGCAATTGATTAGGAATCAAGATTATATTTGGGAGCTTTATTTGAAATGTTGATGTTGTATTTACCAGCGGTTCTAATCTATGGAAAAGTATTATGTAACAGAATGAAACGTTTCAAATTGAATAATATGGTACTTTATTTTAATGGAATGAAAAATCTATTGTTAGACTTACTGAAATCGGAACTTCATTAAGCAGCGTTCATCGTCTAAATTATGGAAGTATTCACTAAAAAAGCTATTCCGGTATAAACTCGATATCGAAAAAATTTGACACGAACGTAATAGTTCCTCTTTCAGTGGTAAGAGAAAGTAATATTTAATTTTTGTTTACAGCGAAGTGATAGCGCGCTAGACTAGAAACGCGGAGGTCTCTGTTCGAATCCAGCAGTGCTATCCATTAGATTTTATCTTTATAGAAGCCTGTATGGGGCTCACTGTTCGGTGATAGTCATTACTGTTTGTAACGAGAGTACAATGTCCACTGTGCTGTGCACTGAGCAGGTTCCAAAGACCATAAATCTTGACGCGCCTTAAATTAATAAAAATAAAAAAAAATTTAAACATTAATCATTATTAGTATAATTAAACGTATTAGAAGATAATTTGCGCGGGAACCAACTCCTGAAATTTCCATTACGCAGCTAACGACGAGCGTGTGGCAGAACTGCGTAATATGTTCAGCTAATCTCGGATTAGGTTAAGCATTTGCTATGGAAATAGTGTGTTTCAATTTCTAAAATTCTGAAAAGACACCGTTGATGAATTAGTATTCCAGAACGGAAGATATGATGATTTGTGCTACACTTAAAAGCGCATTTTTGATTAGTTTTACAAACGATAGTCTGCGAAGAAACATCACTGAAATTGTCAGCTACCTGCCGATATAACTGTGGCAAGAAAAAATACTTCCTCTTACTAGGTGTGGTAAAGTAGTACTTTAGAGGAAAGTTTGACGTTGCTAAATTTGAATAATTTAGGAGAAAGAGAAGATGATTAATTGGCGACATATTCAATTAATAACATCACCATGATCTGTTACACATATGTACGTATATGAAAACTTTCTACCACCAAATGATATTGCATCGTCTAATGTGTTATTTATTTAATTATGTGATTTCTTGAATTAACAATGTAGATAATTTGTTAAAGTTATATTGAATTTTATGGATTTTCTTAATTAAATGACGTGTATTTTCTGGTAATTCAGTTTCTGCTTTCTTTAGAAGGCTGTAAAATAAAAATTAAAAATTGTAACATGTTATTCGAAGCGTGAAAAAATGAAAAGTATATATTGTGTT
This sequence comes from Triatoma infestans, assembly GCA_011037195.1. Lineage (NCBI taxonomy): Eukaryota > Metazoa > Arthropoda > Insecta > Hemiptera > Reduviidae > Triatoma > Triatoma infestans. Next base: position 31,401 of record JAAEAF010005433.1, on the reverse strand, counting down.
GTGGTTGGTTACGGCGAACTAAAGCATCAGAGATATTTTCCATAATAGCCTGCTTCTTTTTGTGGTCATCGACCGGTTTCGGGCGTTCTCCCATCATCAGGATGAGTTTGTCAAACAGTGTGATTGATAACACAGACTTACACACTCTAAGTGTGTAAACTGAATTTGCTCTGTACAAGTCTGTGTTATCACACTGTTTGACAAACGCTTCCTGAAGTGTTATGGGGGCTCCGCTACGCGGAGATTGCATAAAGAATACCTCTAAGATTCTACAAAAATTTGTTGAGGATATCTAGAAACACGCCCGACTGTTTTGTGAGACTTGAAATTGGCATTATACATATAATATCGAAAGTTTCTAAACGCATTGTCTCTTGGTGGTTGAAGATCCTGTCTATGCCGCGCGAAAGAATACCTCGTATCAGCTACGAAGCGCTTTTGGCAAATATTGACAATGCGAGCATTCCATTCAACTGGGTCACAAATACGCGTAAATGTTTCATTATTATTGGTGCCGAAAATATATTTGACCAACAAGATATAGATTTCATTTTTAGCAGAGTGCCTGATATTATAACAAGTTTCAATAATCACCTCATCTGTAAGGACGTTGACATTGCGATAAATTCGAAATTTAATTCTATTTTTAGAAACATTAGTAGTTTTGGTTCAATAGAACAATATATTCATTTTAAATGTAACATAAATGTGACCCGGGTTGCCTGCCAACTTAGACTGTTTTCCCAGTAAAAGCCCCAACTATTTGTTAATGGGAAATTATATAAGTTTAATTCAGAGGCGCCTTGCCCCCTATGCAAGGAGGACAAGGACAATATTATGCACTTTTTAATAACATGTCCAATTTTTGATGTCTTAAGGTATAAGTTCCTAACAGAATATATTAACATGCCATCATCTGAAACAGTTATGGAAAATCTATTATGTTTCGATAGTCAGCACCAAGTGAAATATGTTTACATTTACGTAACTAAAGCGCTAAAAATAAGAAGTTTTATTTTGAATAATTAAGAATTTGATATTTATGTATTTCTATTATACTCTCATATTTTTTTTTATTTTTTTATTTGATTCCAGTATTTTTCTTTTTAATTCAGTTTGTTTACATTTATCCTTTTTAATATATGTATAATACCAGCAAATTTGTTATTAAGAAGAATTCATGTATAGAAAAAAAACATCGTTAATCTACTTTTTTTTTTATTTACTTCTTTTCTGTGTTCTCAGTTTATTTGTTTACAGAATAGGTATTTTATTTTGTGATTTAAGTTCTATTGTAAATATATGTTTAGGTCAAACCCCTTGCTCCAAATTGTATTTATAAGCAAGTAATAAATAAATAAATAAATCATAATTAAATGACGTGTATTTTCTGGTAATTCAGTTTCTGCAATTTTGAAAAGGCTGAAAAATAAAAATTAAAAATTGTAACATGTTATTCGAAACGTGAAAAAATGAAAAGTATATATTTAGTTGTGATTGGTTCCGCCGAGCTAGAAAGCATCAGAGATATTTTCCGTGATCTTTTTGTGGTCATCGACCGGTTTCGGGCGTTCTCTCCTCATCAGGATGCATTTGTCAAACAGTGTGATAACACAGACTTACACACTCTGAGTGTGTAAACTGAATTTGGTCTGTGCTAGTCTGTGTTATCACACTGTTTGAGAAACGCTTCCTGAAGATGGGCGAACGCCCGAAACCTTCGAAAAGTATATATATGTTAACAATGGTTTTCTAGTCGTAAGGCCTTAAAATTGTAATGAGATGTTATGTGGGAGAACGCCCGAAACCGGTCGATGGCCACAAAAAGAAGCAGGCTATCACGGAAAATATCTCTGATGCTTTCTAGCTCGGCGGAACCAACCACAACAAAATATATACTTTTCATTCTTTCACGTTTCGAATAACATGTTACAATTTTTAATTTTTCAGCCTTTTCAGGATTGCAGAAACTGAATTACCAGAAAATACACGTCATTTAATTAAGAAAATCCATAAAATTCAATATAACTTTATCTAATTATCCACATTGTTAATTCAAGAAATCACAGAATTAAATATATAGCACATTAGACGATGCAATATCATTTGGTGGTACAAAGTTTTCATACATGTGTAACAGATCATGGTGATGTTATTAATTGAACATGTCGCCAATTAATCATCTTCTCTATCAGCTAAATTATTCAAATTTAGCGAATAAGCATGCAATTTTACTTTTTACTACAGCTAGTAAGAGGAAGTATTTTGTCTTGCCACAGTTATGTCGGCAGGTAGCTGACAATTTCAGTCATGTTTCCCCGCAGACTATCGTTTGTAAAACTAATCAAAAATGCGCTTTTAAGTGTAGCACAAATCATCATATCTTCCGTTCTGGAATACTAATTCATCAACGGTGTCTTTTCAGAATTTTAGAAATTGAAACACACTATTTCCGTAGCAAATGCTCAACCTAATCCAAGATTAGCTGAACATATTTCTGCAGTTCTGCCACACGCTCGTCGTTAGCTGCTTAACGGAAATTTCAGGGGTTGGTTCCCGCGCAAATTATCTTCTAATACGTTTAATTATACTAATAATGATTAATGTTTTAAGATTTTTTTTTATTAATTTAAGGCGCGTCAAGATTTATGGTCTTTGGAACCTGCTCAGTGCACAGCACAGTGGACATTGTACTCTCGTTACAAACAGTAATGACTTAATGACTATCACCGAACAGTGAGCCCCATACAGGCTTCTATAAAGATAAAATCTAATGGATAGCACTGCTGGATTCGAACAGAGACCTCCGCGTTTCTAGTCTAGCGCGCTATCACTTCGCTGTAAACAAAAATTAAATATTACTTTCTCTTACCACTGTAAGAGGAACTATTACGATCGTGTCAAATTTTTTCGATATCGAGTTTACACCTGAATAGCTTTTTTAGTGAATACTTCCATAATGGCCAGAGGAATTTTTTTTTAAGAAACAATGAATTATTTTTGTTGCTCTACGTTTCGGGAAAAAATTTACAGAATAGATTGAGCATAAGATATTAAAAACCAAGAAATTGTATCTTGTGTGTTATAATTTCTTGCTTTTTAATATCTTATATTCAATCTGTTCTATTAATATTTCTTTAATTTAAATTTTTCTTTTATTTATTATAAATCTATACACTTTTTTCTTCACTAACAATTCTGTACAATAATGTAGCTTTTCTCTAATAAATTTTGCAGAACTTCTGAAGAAGGGCACCAATGGTAACCGAATGGTAGAACAACAAAGAATTCTTTTTTCTTTGAAAACTCCTTTGGCCATTGCCATATAAACATCTCATTATATATGTTTATTTTTAAATAAAACCCATGGTCACCCGGTCTTTTATCAAACAAAAAAAAAATCTGGTGTGAAACACTCACACAACTTTCTCTTACTCCAGTACTCCAAATTATAATTGACAAATTTTATAGTTAGTGTACCAAATTTAATGAAATTCGTCCAAAAGTGAAAACACTGTCCAGTAAAAACTGTCCGGTTTACTAATTTCCTTGAAACTCGGAATTTGGGTCTTATATTAATTTCTAGTTATTTCAATTTGGATGACAGAATTGTATAATCAACTGTGATTGCATTTTAAAGAAAAACATAAACCCCCTCCCCCAAAAGTCCCCTTAAATGAATTTATCAGGGAAAAAGTTTCAAATAAAAGTTGTAGCTCTTTATAGGTATAGTTAACAGTACTGGTTTAAAGAAAATCGTTGGAGCCATTTTCGAGAAAATACCAGAAAACTGGAAATTATATTTCAGTAAAAACGCACTTCCGGTTATCTATATTTTTTCAAACTCGGAATTTCAACAACATATTTAATTCTAATTAACATTATTTATATGACAGAATTGTCTAATAAACTGAAATAGCAGTTAAGATGAAAACCTAACCCCATCCTTCCCCCAGAAGTGCCCTTAAATGAATTTTCCCAGAGAAACGTTTCAAATAAAAGTTGTAGCTCTTTGTATGTGTTAGTTGATATATCAAGTTTTTAAGAAAATTTCGGCGCATTTTTTAGGGGGGGAGGGAAAATTGCAAAAAAAAAAAAACGACAAAAAAAAAAAACAATAGGGTAAAGTGGTTACTTCCGGTGAGGAATATGGACACATAAACGCACCGTAAGATCCATTGGTGATACCCTAAGTAATATCAAGTTAAACTTTCTACGATTTTTCGTTTTGAGCTAGCTGTTCAATCAACACACACACACAGGACACACACAAAAACCACACCCACACACACAGACCATCGCTACTAAAAAAAACATTTTTTGGTACTCAGGGGACCTTTCCCCCCCCCCCCCCCCAACACGGAATATTTCCGGTTGAATGGGTGGGTGGGTTGGGTGGGGGAAAACTCGATATCGAAAATTTGACACGATTACAATACTTCCTCTTACTAGGAGTAAGAGAAAGTAAAAATAAAAAGCCTTTCCTATTAAGTTAATCCTGGTTAGCTAATTATTTCTAAATGGATTACATCTACAAACAAGAGCCCTTATATTAATGGGGTTTTACTTTAATTTCCACATATAGTATATAAGTTTTTTTATCTCTTTATCGCTGGCTTTATTTCAAATGTTACTTTTAATATAATTTATTTTCTGGTGCATCGATTATTGTGATCATTAGCGCCATGTTACATTTTTATTGTATTCAATTTTAGTTTCATATGAAAAGGAATAAATTAATTTTTGTTTTAGTACTCTCTAGATGAAAAAATTAATCAGTTAAAGAAGAAATTGTTCAATGCTACTAAATAATAATTATTACGATGACTAGTTTATAAAATTCAATTTTACAATAGATTAAAAAATTTATAACGGTTAGAGGCATAAATTTAAAATTATTCGTAACTTTTTGTTTAATTTACGAAGGCAATAGTGCATTTAGCTAGCAACGCTAAGTGGCCACTGGATCACCTCCAAGAGCTCTGAAACTGCTAATCTATTTTTACTTTCTCTTACTGTGTTCAAGAGGAAGTATTTGTAATCATGCCCAAATTTTCGATATCGAGTTTTCATCAAAAATATCCGTTTTGAGGTCCCCTTGAGTCCAAAAATGAGGTTTTTAAAAAATGGTCTATGTGTGTGCCTGTGTAGAAAGTTCAAACATGATATTCTTCCGTTTAGGTATCACCATGGTATCCGATAGTAGGTCAGCGGTCAAAATTCCTCTGCCGGAAATGCCACTTTACTGAATGTTAAAATTAACTTTTTTTTTGCAATTTGCTCAAAAATGACTCCAACGATTTTCTTTAAACTTGGCACATCAATTACACATACAAAAGATAAACAATTTTTATTTAAAACATTTCTCCGGGGACTTTTAGGGAAGGGAGGTTGTTCTCTAAAGTGCCATTTCTGCTGTTTACTATACAAGTCTATCATCTAAATAATATTAATTAGAATTAAACATGAATGAAATTCCGAGTTCGGAAATAATTGTATGACCGGAAGTGTGTTTATACTGAAATTTATTTTTAGATTTTCTGGTATTTTCTCGAAAACGGCTTCAATGACTTTTCTTTAAACTAGAAATGTGAACTACACTTATAAAGAGCTACAACTTTTATATAAAACATTTTTCTGGGAAAAATTCATTTAATGGCACTTTTAGGGGAGGGGGTGGGGTTATGTTTTTCTCTAAAATGCTATCATAATTGATTATACAATTCTACCTCCAAACTAAATGAATTAGAAATAAATAGATGGCCAAAATCCTGAATTTCAAGAAAATTAGTAAACCAGAAATGCGCTTTTACTGAATTACTTTTTTCAGTTTTCGACGAATTCCATTAAATTTGGTACACAAACTATAAAATTTTTCAATTATAATTTTGAGGAATGGAGTAAGAGAAAGTTGTATGAGTGTTTCACACCAATTTTTTTTTCACTTATTTCAGTAATAAACTTCACTTTATTATTATTATGATAATTACCCGGGTGTTCCCCGGCTATTAAACTATGACAACCTTATTTGGCCAGTTTCACAGAGTGTCATAATGTCAAATTGTAGAAGTTGTTGGCCGTTAGAAATGATCTGGTGTATCTCTTAGTTGGCTGCTCGGCCGGGGGGTACCATAATTGAACATGTAGTAATTAATAGAGCATACAAAATTTCCTAAATGAACTCGGTAAAAATTCCGAGTTTTAGGAAAATTAGTAAACTGAAAGTGAGTTTTTACTGAACTTTTTTTTTTTTTCAGTTTTCGATCAACTCCAACGAATTTCATCACATTTGTGGTACACAAACTATTACATTTTGTCAATTACAATTTTGAAAACTGGAGTTAGAGAATGTTGCGTGAGTGTTTCACACAAAATTTTTTTTTTATGGCAATCGTTCATGATTTGAGGTCCTCTGAGGTATGGAATGTATATGTTTAGCAAACAGTTTGCACATGTGTGTCAACAAAATATGCAAAAATGCACAATTACAAAACTTGATATTTCCTTTAAATACTACCATCGCATTAGCCATGAAAGTTTTTGTCTGATCAAATGCGTCAACGAAAATGCGGTATTTTCACTATGCTCTTTCGATTTTTTTGCGAATATAATTGAAACAAGTAACTCCTAGTATTGGCTAGAACGCATGTAAATAAATAAATAAATAAATAAATAAGTTTAAAATCGTTGGAGTCGCAATCAGAAAATCGCGAATAATTGAAACGGAAAAAAGAACATTCAGTGAGTCGCACTTCCGGTTGATAGATTTTGCTCAAAAGTTTGAGGTTTTTGCGATTTTGAGATATTTTGTTTACACAGACACACACACACAATTCAGGATACCTCAATACATATATTTCCGGTAAAAAACCAAATTCCAAAATTTGACACGATCGCAATAATTCCTCTTACCAGGGAAGGAGTAAAAGAAAGTGAAATTTGGAAACAAGAAAATATTAAATTTGAAAAATCATAATATATATTTATTACTTTTTTTCATTGTAATGAAAAAACGTTCTTTTAATTCAACATGCTTTTTTTTTCAATCAACAGTTGCCTTACACAGATGTTCGTTCACTCCTTGAACATAGAAACGATTGAAGTAGATTTGGTTTCATGAAATTCATTCTTTAATATTTTTATTTATGCACATTTTTTTTTTCAATGAAATTTACATACAGATATAATTTAGATTGAGCCTGCTGTTGGTGTGTCTTCTGGCACATGTTTGTCGGGCTTTCAGACGTGGATGACCTCACAGCACTCATCCTTATGGATGAGTGCAGTCGGTTGTCGCCAGTCTAAAATGCTCTTTGGGGGCCCGGACGGAGCTTTGAGTAGCGGGGTCCGATATCTTTCACGGACCTCCCTCAGGCATCTGGTTGGATTCCTCACTGGGCATTGTGGTTTAAGGAGACATCTCTATATAATGGGACTCGTGCCTGACCCTTTTTGTAGAGTTTGTGAGACTGAGGAGGAAACACCCATGCATCTGATGACGAATTGTTTGGGTTGTGAGGAGATTAGGTTTAGGACCTTCGGCCGGATTAGGATATCGGTAGAGGATCTTAAGCTGTGTCCTTTTAAGGTTTTGGTCCGATTTGTTCGGTCTGTGGTGAAACTTAGATGGTTAAAACCTGGGCCTGGATTTTCATTCTAGTCCCAGTGATTGTTATTCTTTTTAGGGGTAGCTATATGGGCCCTGGGAGGCTTTGGATAGCGTAGGGTTTGCCCTTCCCTTCTGCGAATAAATAATAATAGATATTGCTTGTTGAAATCGGCAAAATTGTGGTAATTGGAGGTGGGCCCCAATTTTAGGGCACCTTGCATAATAAGTTGTTTTTTGAGGTGGGGGTGGGGGGCTTTAATAACTACGGGACAATATTACATAACCTTACAGCATTACAAAACATGTCCTTCTCGAAAAAATATTCATTTATCATCAATTTCTCGTTTAATATTTGGTGTTGGTGTAGTGGTTATGAGTATGGACTTGTGACTGGGAGGTTACTAGTTCGAGTCCCGCGTATAAGTAAATTTTATATTTGTTTAAAAATGTTAATAGTAAAGTAGGTCTTCCTAGGAGCCTTTACAGCTCACTACAGTGATGGACAGTGTTGTCTGTAACGAGTGAACACTATCCGAAGGCCGGCAGTGCACTGAGAAGGCTCCGGGCGCCAATGACCATAGCTGTTAACGTGCCTTAAATTAAAAAAAAAAAAAAAAAAAAAAAGTAAAGTAGGGGCTTCCGCCCATCCGTCCACGACACCTAATTTGGTAATTGGACATTAAGCCTGCCTGAAAAAAATAGGGCATTACTTTATGTTCAGTAAGTTGGTTATTAAAAATCAAGAGTGGAATTATACACTTAAATTAAAATAAATACAATTTTCTTAAATTAATAAAATTCTGTTCACTTTATAATACAGGAGAAAAAAAAGAAGATATCAACCATTTTAATATTGTGTTTCGTCAATACCATGGCACAGATTTCGAAGTGGCAAATTTGCAAATAATTAATTAAAAATTTATTTTGATAATTTTAAACTTACCAATATGATGAAAATAATGTAAATAAATGCCAAAACCAACAGACATTTTGAAATTCTGATCATCAGAATTATGAAGGGGTCACCAAAATTACTAATTATATTACAAAAATCTGGTGTGGAACACTCATAAAATTTTCTCTTACTCCAGTATTCAAAATTGAAATTCACAAATTTTATAGTTAGATGTACTACATTAAATGAAATTCGTCGGAGTTCGTCGAAAACTGAAAAACTGTTCAGTAAAAGCGCACATCCGGGTTTTCTTGAAACTTAGGTGTGTGTGTGTGTGTGTGTGTGTGTGTATATGTTCAACTAATTTTCTTGAAACTTGGGATTTTGGCCATCTGCTTATTTCTAATTAATTTTGTTTGGATAATTGAATTATAAATAATTACTTTAGAAAAAACATAACCGCACTCCTCCCCAAAAAGCCCACTTTAATGACTTTACCAGAAGAAATGTTACAAATAAAAGTTGTAGCTCTTTATATGTATAGTTTACATTCCTAGTTTTAAAGAAAATCTTCGGAGCCGTTAAAACGCACATCCAGTCATCCGATTTTTCAAACTCGGAATTTCAACAACATATTTTATTCTAATTAATATTATTTAGATTACAGAATTGTGTAGTAAACTGAAATAGCACTTTAGAGGAAAACCTAACTCTAACCCCTCCCCTAAAAGTGCCCTGAAATGAATTTTCCCGGGGATATGTTTCAAATAAAAGTTATAGCTCTTTGTATGTGTAGTTGAAAAGCAAAGTTTCAAGAAAATCATCGGAGCTACTTTTGAGTAAGTCGCAAAATAGTAAAAAAAAAAAAAATAATAATAATACTAAAGTGGTACTTCCGGTTAAGGAATTTTGACAGATAACGTACTGTCAGATCCCATGGTGATACCTAAACGGAATATCAAGTTTGAACTTTTTTACGATTTTTCGATTTTTAGCTATGCTATTCACATATACACACACGCGCACACACACACATATATATAGGTATATATATACTATTTTCTAAAAACCACTTTTAAAGGACTCAAGGGATCTCAACACGTATATTTCCGGTGAAAACTTGATATCGAAAATTTGACACGATTACAATACTTCCTTTTACTAAGAATAAGAGAAAGTAAAAAATAGAATATCAGTCTTTGGGTTAGTTTTCTAAGCTATTTCAAGTCTAATTAACACTAGACTTGATAATAAACGCTTTTTATTGTTAAACGCAATTACCTAATATGTGGTAAACCTGTTTTGAACAGGGATAAAATTAAATATTGTTAGAAGGTGTTAAAAAAAAATATAAAACTTTATTTTAAGAAATATATATATACATATATATATATATTTTTTTTAATATAATTTCTTTGTGCGATTCAATCAATATGCAAATTTAAAGTGTTTAATTTGATGAGTTATTAACTTATTTAAATTGCATGAACAATTTTCCACTAAATATGGTTGAGATCACAGTAATAATAGCAAAAATAAGTATATATATAAATATATAAAGGGAAAACTTTTAAAAAATAAACAGCTTTTTCATAACGATTAAAATATTAAACCTTTAGAAACAGTCGACATATGAAAATCAACATCCGTAGGAACATAACAGTTTCATTCATTACAATTTCACTTAAAATGACTTTGTCCTTAAAACTCATACCAAGTTTTAACAACGAAGGATAATGTTCCGCGCAATCTACCCTACCATGTTGTATATAAAAAGAAATGGCAGCAACTAGCTCCGGAAAGACAATTTCACTATTCAAAATAAGCAATTAAACTCTTAATCGCTAATCTCTAGAGTATTAAATCAAAGAAACGATGCAGGGAAATTTCTTGTGAATAACTAATGATATAAGGAATTAAAGTGACTACATGAAGAAATCCAACTGTATGAATGACAGAATGACAACAGGCATGAGCTTAGAATTCTGAGGGCTAATTTGTTAAGTGGCATAGATGCCAATTGATTTCTTCTACTTATTTTGTTTTATTCTCTCTTTCCTTTTTACTTTCTCTTACTCCTAGTAAGAGGAAGTATTGTAAACGTGTCAAATTTTCGATTTCAAGTTTTAAAACGGAAATATCCGTTTTGAGGTCCCCTGAGTCCAAAAAAGTGATTTTTAGCAAATGGTCTGTGTGTGTGTGTGTGTGTGTGTATGTATGTATGTATGTGTATGTATGTATGTGAACAGTATAGCTCAAAAATCGAAAAATCGTAGAAAGTTGGAACTTAATATTCCGTTTAGGTATCACACCATGGGAACCGACAGTAGGTTATCTGTCAAAATTCCTCAACCGGAAGCACCACTATACTAGTTGTTTTTTCTACTTTTTTGAGTTATTCTCAAAAATGGCTCCGATGATTTTCTTCAAACATTATAATGTCAACTACACATACAAAGAGCCTACAACTTTTATTTAAAATGTTTCTCTGGGAAAATTTATTTAAGGGCACTTTTGGGGGAGGGATGGGGTTAGGATTCCCTCTAAAGTGCCATTTCAGTTTATTAGACAATTCTGTCATCTAAATAATATTAACTAGAATTGTATTCATAGTTGAAATTCCGAGTTTGAAAAAATCGAATAACCGGAAGACCGTGTATTTTACAACTTTACTAAATGATTTTTTTCACTTTTTCGCGATTTTCTCTATAATGGCTCCAACGATTATCTTGAAACTTCATATATAAACTAAATATGCAATGATCTACAACTTTTATTTCAAACATTTCTCTGGGAAAATTCATTTAAGGGCTCTTTTAGGGAAGGTGAGGGATTATGTTTTTCTCTAAAGCGCAATGATAGTTCATTATAAAATTCTATCATCCAAAGAAAATTAATTAGAAATAAATAGATGGCCGAAATTCTGAGTTTCAAGGAAATTAGGAAACCGGAAATGCACTTTCACTGAACAGTTTTTTCAGTTTTTGAAGAATTTCATTAATTTTGGTACAGAAACTATAAAATTTGTCATTTATAATTTTGAGAACTGAGTAACAGAAAGTTGTGTGAGTGTTTCACACCAGATTTTTTTTTATTAATTTTTTTAATAGCAATCCTATCATTGGGGAGTTTATTCCCCTCTTTCCTTTTTCCTCTCACCTCATTCCTTTCAGAAATAACATGAAGTCATGCATTGGTTAAATGTTCGTTAAGATCTTACCATATGAATTTCTATTTTCTCATAACACTGTAACAATACGTATTGCGATAGTGCGAAATTACCGAAATTGAATATCACTGGCGAAACATAGTATTTAGTTCACAAGGATTATTATCCATATAAATTCTATAAACAAAAATACTGCAAAACCCCCGCAATTGATTTGATCTTGCTGTATATGTGGTATCCAAGAGGATACCATTGCTGGTGTTGATAATGCGGTCACAGAGCTGACCGAGGCAATAGCGGGCGTAAGTGGGGAGGCTTTAAAGAAAATACCCACTAGTCGTACGCGCCGTGTTCCTTGGTGGACACGGGAGCTGACAACAGCTAAAAAAGAAGTTGCCAGGAAGCGAAGACGGTACCAACGGGAACGGAATGAGGAATCCCGTCAAAGATATCTAGATGAGTATCGTGGTGCTCGAAGCCAGTATAAAAAGATGGTGTTGCAGGCCAAGACCTCAAGCTGGCAGGAGTTCATGAGGTCAGAAGGCAATAGAGATCCGTGGGGTATTTTATACAAGGTGCAGTCTAATAAGATGAAGCCAAACCTGATATTAGCCAGTCTAAACATAGACGGAATATCGGGTGTTGGGTCCTGGAAAGAATCGACGCAGCACTTATTGAAAGTACTCCTCCCGGAGGATAACCCTCTGGATGATACTCAGTTGCAAAGAAGTCGTCGCGAAGCAGCTTATGAGTCACCAGCTCTGGATTGCTCCGGGGCCGAGTTTGACATATATGATATCAAGTTTGTTATTGGCGAAATTAAGAACAAGAAGGCACCCGGCATAGATATGATTAATGGAGAAATTGTCCGGAAAAATGAAGACGTTCTAAGCCAGTATCTGCTAGACCTGTTCAATGGATGCCTGAAACTGGGATATTTTCCCAGTCAATGGAAAACAGGGCTTGTCAAAGTGTTATATAAAGGTGGTAACAAGCCCATCGGAGACGCAAAGTCGTATCGATTGATACAACTCCTGCCCGTTTTTGGGAAACTGCTGGAGAAACTGATTCTAATGAGATTGAAAAGTTTTATCAGTTTCAGTCCCAACCAGTATGGGTTTGTATCGGGAAGATCGACGACAGATGCGATCTCAAAAATCCTGAATTTGGTCCGTGGCAGTGGGCACAAATACGTCCTCACTGTATTCCTGGACATAGCTGGTGCCTTCGATAATGTCTGGTGGCCGACTGTATTAGAGTCACTTAGAAAGAGAGATTGTCCACCAAATCTTTTAAAACTGATACAAAGCTACCTCACTCAAAGAGTGGCGGTGCTTGTGACTCAAGCCGGCGAAACATCTAGGCCAATAACTAAAGGTTGTCCGCAGGGCTCGGTGGTGGGCCCGTTACTGTGGAACTTGGTCATGGACGGATTACTAGAGCATATAGAGATGATGGATTATTGTGATTCAGTTGCATACGCTGGGGGCCTTGCAGTAGTCGTTCATGGTGATTCTCGTCGGGAGTTAGAAAAGCGTGCGAGCGCTGTTGTAACCCGAATTAAGAATTGGTGTCAAGGGGAGAAGCTTCAGATTTCGTTCGAGAAGTCTAAAGTGATGCTAATGAAAGGCAAACTTCATCCCAGTCGTCCTCCCTGGATAAGGGTGGACGATCACAGAATAGTCCATGTGACCCAGTTTGAGTACCTGGGCGTGCTGCTGGATTGGAAGCTTTCTTTTAAGCCCCATATTCAGTGGGTTGCCTCCAGATGTCTCAACTTGTACCAGGGAATAAAAAGAGTTGCCCGTGGTGAGTGGGGGCTGAAGACTGGTGTGGCCCTAACCATTTATAGGGGCGTAATAGAGAATGTCGCAGCGTACGCAGCTGCCTGTTGGGCCGACAAGCTTGACATGCAGTCGTACAGCGGCACTCTGTTGCGGATGCAAAGAGCAATTTTATGCTCTGTAACAAGGGCCTACGCGACATCATCCACGGCTTCCTTACCGGTGGTCGCTGGTGTGCTGCCGCTTGATCTCCTTATTGAGATGAGAGCTCTTACCTATAAGTTTAAAAAAACGGTCAAGATTGTCCTTAATGGTGAGGAGCTGTCCAGTCAGATGCCTACTACTCTTGCAAGAAATAAGATCCGAGAGTATGAGATTGGGAAGTGGCAAAGACGCTGGGATGAGGCAGAAACAGGAAGAATCACATATGAGTTCTTCCCAAATTTGCATCACAGACTATCGATACGGTGGCTGGAGCTGTCCCAAACCGTAACGCAATATTCCACGGGCCACGGGGAGTTCAATTCTAAGCTCAATGAGTTGGGTTTGAAAGATTCCCCGAATTGCGAATGCGGTGAACGGGATACAGTGCATCACGTTCTCTTCCGATGTTCTCTCCTCGACGAGGCAAGAATCCATATGGAATTCAAGCTGAAAAGGAGAGGAGAGAATTGGCCGGGAGAATGTAAAGAGTTGGTGAAAAGTGCTCAAAATTTTAAAGACTTGGCTCTGTTTGCTCGAGAAGTAGCGGTAATGCGCCGGACTAGACGGATATGTAGAGGTCCGCCTCCACGTGGCAGGGATGGAAACTTGCCTACATAGTAGGCAAGGCTAGGTGACCATAGGCACCTGTTTTGGCGCTATGCGCTAGGTACGGTGGCCAGGAGTGTGCTGATTTTTTTTTTTGTATGTGTGGTTGGTCCCTCAATGCTGTTAATTACCAGTTGATAGTAGTATTATCTCGTACTTATGCAGTTCTAATCATATCACTAATTGTTCTTAAAATATCCTGATAAGGTCAATCAAATATCTTAAAATTATTATATGCATTTTTTTTTTTTTTACTCCGTGCTGAATAATTTTTGTATTGATGTGGTTCATATTTAAAAAAAAAATATGGTCTGTACACTCACACCAAACTTTTCGCTTATCAGTTTTCTCAAAATATAATTGACAAATTTATAGTTTTGTGTTGTACCAAATATTTAATGAAATCGTCGAAAACTGAAAAAAAAACACTGTTCGTAAAAACGCAATCGGATTAGTTAATTTTCTTGAAACACGAAATTTTGGCCATCTATTTATTTCTAATTAATTTTGTTTCGATGATAGTATCATATAAGCTATACGTGAACTATAAGCTATACGTCAACTATGATATCACTTTACAGAAAAACTCACTCTTCCCATAAAACTGTCTTTAAATGTATTTTCTCGCAGAAATGTTTTAAATAAAAGTTGTAGATCATTGTATGTGTAGTTCATATAGGTAATTTCAAGAAAATCGTTGCAGGCATTTTTTTAGAAAATCGCGAAAAAGCCCCAAAAAAAATCATTTAGTATAGTAGCTAAGTAAACCCATCCATTCAGTCGATTTTTTCAAACTCGGAATTTCAACACCACATTTAATTCTTATTAACGTTATTTAGATGACAGAAATGTCTAATAAACTGAAATAGCACTTTAGATGAAATCCTAGCCCCTACCCATCCCCGAAAAGTACCCTTAAATGAGTTTTTCCGGCGAAATGTTTTAAATAAAAGTTGTAGCTCTTTGTATGTGTAGTTAATATACCAAGTTTCAAGAAAATCCCTTAGTGCCTTTTTGAGAAAATCGCAGAAACGTAAAGTAGTACTTCCGGTTGAGGAATTTTGACAGTTAACGTCTTGTCAGATTCCATAGTGATACCTAAACGGAATATCATGTTTCAACTTTCTACGGTTTCTCGTTTTTGAGCTATGCTGTTCAGATTCACACACATACACACACACACACACACACACACACAACACACACACACCATTACTAAAAAACCTTTTTTTTTGTACTCGGGGGACCTCAAAACAGATATTTCCGTTAAAAACTTGATATCGATAATTTGACACGATTAAAATACTTCCTCTTACTAGGAGTAAGAGAAAGTAAAAATATAATGATTATCATGCTTGAGAAGAAATATTTGAGGAGTACTATTGGCAGAGAAAGAGAATAAATCACTGCAGCCAATTTCTTTGAATAGCTTCAAGTGTAATATTTTTGTAAAGCTAATATTTACAAACGCTGCCATTAATCTAAAAGAAAGTGCCAAAGTCATGGAGAACTTACGAAGTTACATTGTTGCACACTGAACAAGAATAATGATTCTTTTTATATTCTTGGGTTTAGACTGGTAAAATTTAATAAAAAAAAAAAGCTCTACTTAAAATGGTAACCGTAATATTCACCCATTAACTAAACTGGTTATAATAAATTATAGTGTCATAGATTAATGATTCTACAGCTACAAGATCTTGGGGAGTTTATTAATATTATTTTTAAATTTATAAAAATAATTAGGATATTAGTAATAATTAATATAATTAATTATTAAAAAAATTAGTTTTTATCATTTTTACTTTCTCTTACTCCTACTAAGAGGAAGTATTGTAATCGTGTCAAATTTTCGATATCGAGTTTTCACCGGAAATATCCGTTTTGAGGTCCCCTGAGTCCAGAAAAGTGGTTTTTAGCAAATGCTCTGTATGTGTCTATGTGTTTATGTAGGTACGTATGAGAATACTGTAGTGGAAGGACAAAATCGAAAAATAATAGTTTAAAGTTTCTGAATATTTTATAGTATCCAAAATTGTATTTTTGTTAATATTTTATAATTATTTTAGTGCTGTGAAATTACCTTCAAAAAAGTGTGTATTTTAGAACCAGGTATATTAAATCTGGTCATTGCTATTAAGAAAACAAAGGCACTAAATCCCGTTAGGGTAACTCTTTTGTATAAGAGAATTCCCCCGCGAGAGAGAGAGCAATTCCAAAGAAGAGAGCCATCAGCTTTAAAAGAGTAAAGAGTAGATAGTCTAAACTCAGCCTTCTTCAAGGAGAACACTTCAGGAATCGCTCTCTAAATATCTGTGCCAGTTTCACAATAAATTAAATAAGTTTATAATATCAAATAAGTTGTAGTTATTATTTTAACAGAATATAATTATTTATAAAACAGTGGTGACTTCTTAATTATTCTTAATACTTCTATCTCTTAACCGTATATAGATACAAGCCCTTTTCGCTAAAACGCTCACGCCATAAGCTAACTACCAACACATCATCTCACATAACATTACACTTTCCTTTGAAGATGAAATGCAAAATGTCGAAACGTCAGGAAAGGAAACAAAACTAAAATGTATTCTTAAAATAAATAACTAAGGCTGTAAACTGGTTCCTTTTTTTTCAACATTACTTAATAAAATACTTTGGATTTCTTATCCATAGCAAAAAAAAAATAAAAAAAACTAGGGTTCTCACGTTTCTAATTTACATAGGAAATTGTTAAAATTAATCCATACTTTCTCAGCTTCAATAAAAATGAAATAAGGCTAAAAAAAAGGTCTTGAGATTATTTCGATAATTTACTGAGAAGTAATATTGAAATTTGGTATGAAACATTAAAAATTAAAAGAAATCTTAAAAAAAAAAATTAGGAACTGCACAAAGCAAATCATTCGAAGATATAGGACAATAATTTCATACGATGCTAATATTATGCCCATCAGAATAAAAGTTGAAGAAATGCGCACAAAAAATTCATGATTCTGAAAGAAAAATAAATAAATAAATAAATCCAGAAATCCTTCCGATGCAAGAAATAGTTCATCATTTAAAATTAAAAAAAAATTCAATTAAAGTAAATAAATGAAATCATCAAAACAATCGTAATTAATGCCTTTTCATCAGTATAGTCATTATGTAAACATTATTACTGCGCAATATAGATACTTAAAAGGAGGTAATCTTAACCTTCATTACAGTGATGGGTTTAGATATGGTTAGATTCTTGTGTATGTTACACTTTTACTCATGACATTTGCTATCATTTACTTCGCTTTGTTTTTTTGCAGCACTGATAAAGACTTCAAATAAAACTCAAAACGTCAGCTAAGAACTGAATATAATTTCTTCTACTATAAAAGATCAGTTTTCGTCAAAAACAAGCGGAAATTAATTTTCTTCAAACTTACAGGCTTTATTTGAAAAAAGTACAACCTCATCCCTACTCTAAAAAGCAGGGATTAATTAAATTTTCTCGGGGAAAAAATTGCAAACAAAAGTGATAGGTTTCTATATGGTAGTTACTACACCATGTTTAACGTTGATGTGTTTTGGAGAAAATTGCAGAAAACTGAAAAAAAAAAAAAAAAACTGTTCAGTAAAGTCGCACTTGCTGTTGCGGAATGTTAATTTCGGAATTTTAACAATATGTAATTGATAACAAGAAGGATAGTGATAACAAGAGGAAAATATATAATTGTTAATTATCAAATTATAACTAGTGGTGCCAGCCAGCGCTATTACTTCGGTCAAGAGCCGCGTCAGTACACGTCAAAGGGACCGCCAAACCGCCAAAGACACACTGCTTTCAAAAGGGCCATTATACGGTCAGTATACAGAAGCCGCCTGGCCAAGGGTCAACAAATCATTCAAAAGGCCACCTGGCTACAGTCTTTTGATAACCGACATCACCTGTTGCCACACCTGTTCACCGACCTATTCAAGACCTAGGGTCAACACACGGCAAGAGATGTTTTAGTATGACCCGTAATTACACACTTGTCAATGTGTGAGTGATGGCAATATAACGTCTCTCTCGCAGGAAGAGGGGATGAGTATTCTTCAGTATTTTATCAGCGTATCATCAGGATTCTACCAGTGACATACGACATCAGATCATACATCGTGAGCGCGTCCCTATCTAAGGTTTTAAACATATATTTATTCATCAATCATTATAGTTGTGCATTCTAGTTACCATTTAAATCATTTTAAATTAATTGTAGTTATCTTTTCAAACGTTTAAATTATTGTTAAAATATATATCTATTTTCGTAAATTAGTAGTTCATATTTCGAGTAACAACTCTCTAAAAATCTCTAACTAACTCCCAACCTTTCATCGCATCATAATCCTCTTCAAGACATCTGATTCCACTACAAATACATAAAATTTTATTTAATTTTTGGTTTTTTCAGATTCCTTACAGGGATAGTGCATTGCGATCTGAAAGATCTATTGTGCCCTTGGAGCCTTCTCAGTGCACTACCAGCCTTTCGTAGTACACTGTAGATAACAACACTGTCTATGACCAGTCAGTGAGCTGTAGAGGCTCCTAGAGAAAATTCAAGAGCAACTGGACCGAACCGGGGACCTCCACGTGGTAGTCCAGCGCGTTACGACACAGCTAATTTATTCCCTCATCAGTATATTGATAAGACCAGTTTGTTCCTATGAAATCAATCATTGCCAGTGCCATTTTACAGCAGTTAAATAGAAATTTTACTTCGGCCAGCTAATTTCCACGATGTATGAGATAAGATGGGTCGCCGCTTAAGACGTTTCCCTCAGTTGGAAAACAACTGAATGAAGCTGTCTTGTGACCTAACACAAGTCTAAGAAAAGGACCACTAGAGAGCATGGATCACCTCATCCAGTTATACGATGCGTTTATTTATTTATTTTTTTTTTCAGGTAGACAAATTCTGAACAATGCTGTGTATTTTTCAGAGTCCATTAATTAGATGCTAAAAATAATTTTGGCGCTTTATATGTGATAATAGACAATATTAATAGCAAATATTAGCTTGAAATATACTATAGTAGACAGTACGTATAACTAACAAACTGAAATAGTAATAAGATATCCGTTACTAGATAGTAAATGTTATGTCCAATTAAATGCCACCATCTCATGTGTTAATGTGCTACATAATCATCCGTGCTATATATGTCAACAAATAATTGTTTACCTTTAACAGCGTACACCTAACAGTTCGGTATTAACTGTATGTCTTGTGTAATAGCCATTTGTCTGTCTAATAAAGTGATAGGGTATTTATCTATGGAGGACAGTATAAGAATTTAAAATATGGAGGAAATATTATAGTATGGAGAAAATAATTAAAGTTTGTATTTCCGGTTGATGGATTTTGCCCGAAACCTTTGTTTCAGATGCGGTAATAGTTTCAAAAAAGGTTAGCAACTTTGAACTTCTTGTGATTTTTCGTTTTGGCGATATTTTATTGACATGCACAAACACGCACTCATATATATAAAGAAAATGAAAAAATAGACAAATTACTGAACGTAACTCTCTGTATATTTTTCCACCCTTTCTTATTTATTCCAGCATCTCAAAAAAAAGCAGCAACAGCCCATGAAGGGCCAAGGCTTGCCAGACAAGTGATTTGAATTGGGGGGCGTGTGGTAAGCATGCCGCACTTCCTACGCCGTTTAATTCCGGCCTTTGCTACCTAGGGCGCTACTAACTGTAGTTTCCCACTTTTTATCACTTTGCTGGGTCAACACCGACTTTGCCATCACGGGAATCGAATCCTGAATTCTCGCAAGGAAGCCTAGCCACTAGTAGACCAACGTGTGAGGGCTCCAACATCTAATGTTCTCTTTAATAATAACTCCATATCATACAGTCATTCACATTTATATTCGTGCACGTCAGGTTTTCTAAGGAAACCTTTAAAAAAAAAACGCATAAATTTAGATAAACATTATTATCTTTTTTTCTATTGAAAACTTTGAATCATTAACAAAACAATTTCTTAAAAATTTAATTTTTTAAAGTTCTTTATTAATTAACAGAAACAAGGGTCAATCAAAAATCTCTTTCATATGAGCAACAACCATATTTGTACTTGGAAGAAAATAACACGGAACACAATAAATTAAGCCTCAACTAATATTTTGTGGGAAGCCTTTACTTGTTATTACCATATTCATTCTTGAAGTCATGGATTCCACTAACATTTTTTTTGTAAAATCCGCAGAGATTTTATTCCATTCCCTTTATAGAGTGATGAGAGATTGTTGAAGGGGATTGTTGCACTGCTATCTGAAAGATCTATTGTGGCCACGGAGCCTTCTCCAACGCACAGTCGGCCACCAAGCAGCGTTCTATAGCTATAGACAACAATGCCCATCACCGGACAGCGAGCTATAGAGGCTCCTAGGAAGAAAAAAAATCAGGGCATATGCTGGATTCGAACCCGGGAACTACGTATTGCTAGTCCAGCGCGCTACCACTGAGCTAATCCTTTCCTTCTTCTTTGGCTTTCGCCAATCAACTAGGGACGGAGACCCTAGTTTGTGTACTGTGTGTGTCCTTGTCTATAAAGTGTAGAGTGTATGTAGTTTAAGTTTATTGTTGTACTGTTCTGATGAAGTGCATGGAGTACTGAGCTGTGGTAACTCGTGGGGTCGGTACTTCCCAAGTAACTGCATGCAACAGATCAGATACCCCTTGCGGGCTTTATAGAGTGATTTTGAGTTCATTTCTATTTTTAATATTGCAATTTTTTATTTTATTTTTTAAATGGATCCCTAAAATTTTTTTTTGGATTAATGTCAGGTGATTGAGAAGGGGTACTGAGATTTTTCGGGCAGTTAAAAACTAACCACTCATATGTTTTTCGAACTTTATGTTTAGGACCACTATCCTAATAAAATATTAAATTTTTTTTCAATGCCTAATTTCATCACAGTATGTTTTAAATTTTCTTATAAAATATCAATATATTTTTTTGTGGTCCATTATTATTCCCATAATAAAATGAGTGATTGCCCACACCATAACAACAAAACTGTGAAAAATAACAAAAATAACTGTCGAGCTTGCGGGAATGATAATGTTCGTGAGTGCTATCAATAAAAAGAAGCGCTTTGAGTTCGTGAAACTTCAGAACTTGAAGATTTATAACTTTTGGAAAACTATTCTTTTTACAGATGAAAGTAAGTTTAACATTTTTTTAAAGTGTTAATAAACTAGTTAGTTTTGGGAAAAAAAAAATACCTAGCCTAAAACCTAAAAAAAATGTACAGGCTTTAGTAAAGTATGGTGGTGGTTCTGTTATGGTGTGGGGGTGTTTTACTGCCAATGTTGTGGGGCATAAAACCATATGATAATGCATTGTTCTCTGTTACAACATATATATACACA
This sequence comes from Triatoma infestans, assembly GCA_011037195.1. Taxonomy (NCBI): domain Eukaryota; kingdom Metazoa; phylum Arthropoda; class Insecta; order Hemiptera; family Reduviidae; genus Triatoma; species Triatoma infestans. Next base: position 9,726 of record JAAEAF010005433.1, on the reverse strand, counting down.
CACCAATTTACTGAATACTTTTTTTTTTTTGGCCCTGAGGAGACCTGAAAACACGTATTTCCGTTAACAACTCAATTTCGAGACGATCACAATACTTCGTAGAGTAACAGAAAGTACAAAAGTACATTCTATTTGGAAAATATACCGCTCTAAGAACAATGGTTAAAAAAAAAAGAAACGAAAAAGGAGAATGCCTATTTTTCTGATAGGCTTTACTCCGTATTGCCGATCGTGTTAGAAAAGGGATTATAATAAGTCATTCACAATGATTTAACGCCTCTAAACTTCTCCATGAAGCAACAAAATAAAAAAATAAAAAATAGGTGTTTTCTTTTCAAGTTGGATCAAGTTGAAAACTTGGATATTTACATGCATTGCACACCTCACACGTACTAGGTCTTCTTGCATCAAATTTCAATCAGGAACAAATTTAACACTTTGTAACCAATATATATTTTTCCTTTCTCTTACTCCTAGTAACAGGAAGTACTGTGATCTTGTCAAATTTTAGAAATTGAGTTTTTACCGGATATACACGCTTTGAGGTCCCCTAAGTACGAAAAAAAACGTTTTTAGCGGATGGTCTATATGCACATATAAGTGGTTTTTTTTTTCGTGTTATTTGAAATGTGCACAACATCTAAAAGGTTCTTCGCACCTTTTACCTTACCTCTCTCTGTTGGACACCATACTGATTGGGTTAAACTACAAGTTAACTTAACAAGAAATCCTAACGACAACTGGCCTATACATATATAAAATCAAACCTATATGAAATTTTATTGGTGTGTTGTGTATTTGTGGTAGTTGGTGTGGCGTGAGTGGTTTAGTAAAAGGGCTTGTGAGTATATATGTTTGAGATAGAAGTAATAAGAAATAAATCAAAAAAACACTGGTAGATTAAATTAAATATATTATCTTTAAAGATATTTAAATATTTTACAATATCACAACTATTATGTTTATGAAATTAATTATTTATCTAGATTAAATGCAAAGCTCTTATGTTTTAACTTATATCTGGCACCGATTTGAAGAGGGCGATTCCTGAAGTGTTCTGGCTTTTGAAGCAGAATGTAGACTCTCTTGTTTGAAGGCAGAAGGCAGACTGTAGACTCTATAGTTTGAAAGCAGAAGGCAGACTCCCCTAAGGAATGCTTTCCTTTACAAAACAGTTGGCCAAGTTGCATTGTATTAATTTAACGGATTTTTGTTCCTTTGTTTCCCTAATAGCAATGACCTTATATTTCAGTATCTGACTCTAAATACACTCTTTTTGAAGGTAAATTCACTATTTAATATATTAACAAAATTAGATTTTTTAACTATAAAATATTCTGCACTATTTTTCAAAACTCTTTATTCTTGCATTTCTTCTTCCAATACATATAACCACTTGGAGTGTAGTACTTGATATTCCTCGCACTCCTCACAGATCTTAGCCTCTAATTTACACTTATCGTTACGCATTCATAGGGGCGCTCAATATTGTGAACAAATGGTGTAGAGCGGAGGGTCTCTCCATCAATCCCCACAAAACTCAAGTGGTTCCTTTTACAAGGAAGAGAAATCTACAAGGCTTACAACAGCCAATGCTCGGAGGGGTCGCGATCCCCTTTGCCATGGAAGCCAAATATTTGGGGGTCACTTTTGACCGAAGGCTGACATGGAATTCCCATATTAATATCACCGCACACAAAGCCAAAATCGCCATGGGTAGGTGCAGGAGGCTATGCGGTAAAAGTTGGGGATTAAGTCCGAAGATGGCTCTGTGGATTTATACCTGTGTCGTGAGACCAATGGTAACCCACGGGGCGGTGGCGTGGTGGACAAAGACCTTGCAGATGGGGGGGCCGGGAGCGCTCGGAAGTATTCAAAGGCTGGCCTGTTTGAGTACGACGGGTGCCATGATGACTACCCCCACTGCGGCCTTGGAGGTCCTGTTAAACCTTCCACCACTCCACATCTACGGCCAAGGCGTTGCAAGAGCAGTTGTGGCACGACTACAACAGGGACAAGCACCCATTTATCCCAGGCACACTGGGAAGCATCAAGACCTATGGGAGGAGCTGGAGGCGGACCCGATTTTGGGCCTGCCTACGGATATGATGACTCCTAGGTATGACTTCCAAAAACCCTTCAAAGTCTTGATATTAGACAGAGGGGCATGGAAGAATGGGCCGCCAATTACAGGCGAATCTATGTGGTACACGGACGGGTCCAAGATGGGTGACGGAGTGGGAGCCGGCGTGTACGGGGCTCATCCGAGATGTAATATCTCGGTGAGCCTGGGAAGGCTAGCTACGGTCTTGCAGGCGGAGCTAGTCGCGATTATTATCTGCGCCGCCGAAATAAGAAGACGGGGAGTGCATAACTCCAGAGTCGTCATTTATTCGGATAGCCAGGCTGCTCTGCGGGCAATTGACTCGTGGGAGATCAGCTCAAGGCTGGTGTGGGACTGCCTAGGTGCACTAAGGGAAATTAGTAGCCATAATAAGGTCTTCCTGGTTTGGGTACCTGGGCACTCGGGTCACAGAGGCAATGAGGCGGCGGATCGCCTGGCCCGGGAGGGTTCAATGGGAGCGCTTATCGGGCCGGAGCCGTTCTGTGGTGTCTCAAGATGCCTCAGGAGTGCATCCATTAAGCTATGGATGCAGGCCCGATCAAGGGAATGGTGGGTCAAAACTCCAGGCCAGAGATAGGCGAAAAAGTTTATCTATAGCTACTCGCCCAAGCTAACTGCAGAATTACTCCAACTAGGCCGGGTGGCCATAAGGATAGCAGTTGGCATTCTCACTGGCCACTGTAGATTAAATAAGCACATGCATTGCATGGGCCTGGCAACGGATAGCCTGTGCAGGTTTTGTCAGGAAGAAGAGGAGACGGCACTGCATGTGGTATGTCAGTGCGAGGGGCTGGTCTGGCTAAGGTATCGCCTCTTTGGTAAAGAGAAGCTGGTGCCAACAAGCCTCAGCCAGGGCCCTCTCTCGGACCTATTAAGTCTTCTAAGGCAAGCAGGACTCGAGAGGGTGCTCTGATTGACCACCTGGGAGCCCCCCCCCAATTCCACAGTTCGGTTAAGGACAGGATAGGGGGAGGGTCTCCAACTAGGGGGGTGCCACAATAGATCCTTGGGGTGTCGCGGTGGCGTAGGCTGAGTAGCCATTCCCCCGGTAGAATCTATCTATCTATCTATCTACGCATTCATACAGAATAACATACCAAATAAATACTACTTAAATACGCTCATACTAATAAATATTCCCAAGCAAATAAATACCTTCACACATTAAAAATGGACAGTTATACTAACTATACATATACGCATTAAACTTAATTTCGAGTGGAGTACTCAATATTCCTCAAGCACCCCAAAACAGAAATAAACCTAAAGTAACATATTTATACTATTTACAATACATTCTTTCGTACCATTCATTACATGCCAATCCCGACATAGATCCACCCCTCCAGATGATAATATATATGAGTACTTTTAACAGAAATCTCAAAAACAAAAACAACATCGCAAGAAGCTGAAACTTGGTATTCGATTTTGATACTACCATTGCATCTGACAGAAAGGTTTTGGGCAAAATCCATCAACCGGAAATACGATTGTATTAAATATTTTTTTTTTTTTTAGTTTTTCTTGAAAATGGCTCCTTTTGTTTTTAACTTCGTATACTATTTACATACATAATTTTATTTGAGTCATTTTTATAGAAAATGATGATCTTTTTGAGTTTTTGGGGGAACAGTAGTGCTATAAAGTACCACATTAGTTCAGTGTATGATTTTACCACCAATATAATATTAATATACATTAGAGAGGGAAGGGATTAGCACAGTGGTAGCGCGTTGGGCTCTCACGCGGAGGAACCCAGTTCGAGCTCCTTAGATTTTTTTTCTTCCTAGGAGCCTCTACAGCTTATTGTTTGGTAATGGACAGTATTGTCTGTAGCGAGAAATCACTGGCCGGTAGCTAACAGTGCCCTGAGAAGTCAAGAGAACTTTTGCTAGTTCTAATGATGGTTTCTTTGTTGAACCTTTCAAAGTTAAAGTTTATATAGCGACTAATATTTACTCTTCAAAGTTGATTTGATGACTCATCTACTAAAGCCTCTCAGATATTTTTGTCTTTATTCAATTTTTCTTACCGCTTTAGACAGCTTCTAGGTGAGAGATTGGCTGTTGAAATTGAAGCCCATTCGCCAGTACATTGTAGTGGGCTTGTCAGAGGATGTAATGCGTAGTTGGCATGCGCTTGGAGGATCAATATAAACTCCGTGATGCTGAGATGATAGAACTATTCTGTAAAGCTTTTGAATGGCTAATGTGTTGGCGATAGGTTCCATTACATTTTTTCCAGGCAGCGACTTTTATTGGAAGGCGTATGGAAACAAAAACACAAGTGAACTGCAACTCTTCACTTTTGCAAACGCTGCTAGTTCAATACCGATTTAATTAATTTAACGGGAATCGAACCCTGAATTTTTGCATCAAATGTGGCTGCGCTAGTCATTAGATCAACGCGTGAGTCCTCCCTTCTTTATAGCTGAAATTGTCAATTCATCGAATCGCCCGTAATGGTAATATCCGATAATTTATTAAATTCATTACCATAGTCTGGAGCTCTATGAAAATCCTCTACCCAGTTCTCACTTGTGATTTAATAACTTTATTTCAGGATTCGTTTTTGCTCCAAATCATTTTTATACAAAAAAAAAAATCTGGTGTGAAACACTCACACAACTTTCTCTTACTCCTGTTTTCAAAATTATAATTGACAAATGTTATAGTTTGTGTACCAAATATAACGAAATTCGTCGAAAACTGAAAAAACTGTTTAGTAAATGCGCACTTTCGGCTTACTAATTTTCTGAGAACTTGAAATTTTGGCCATCTATTTATTTCTAATTAATTTTGTTTGCATGATAGAATTGTATAATCTACTATGATACTACTTTGGAGGAAGCTGTAACCCCTCCTTTCCCCTAAAAGTGCCCTTAAATGAATTTTCCCAGAGAAATGTTTTAAACAAAAGATGTAGATCTTTGCATGTAAGATGTTTATATAAGATTTTTCAAGAAAATCGTCGGAGCCATTTTAGAGAAAATCGCGAAAAAGTTAAAAAATCATTTAGTAAAGTGTTAAAACAAACGCACTTCCGTTTATCCGATTTTTCAAACTCGGAATTCCAACAACATATTTAATTGTAATTAACATTATTTATTTGACAGAATTGTCTAATAAACTGAAATAGCCGTTAAGATGAAAACCTAACCCCCCCTCCCCCAGAAGTGCCATTTAAATGAATTTTTCCGGAGAAATGTTTCAAATAAAAGTTGTAGCTCTATGTACGTGTAGATTATATACCATGTTTGAAGAAAATCGTTGGAGCCATTTTTTTAGAAAATCGCAAAAAAGTAAAAAAACAAAAAAAGCTAGTAAAGTGGTACTTCCGGTTGAGGAATTTTCACAGATAACTACTGTCAGATCCCATGCTAACGCACCGTCAGATCCCATGCTGATACCTAAACGTAATATCAAGTTTCAACTTTCTACGGTTTTTTGTTTTTGAGCTATGCTGTTCACAGACAACAACACACACACAGACACACACACACAGACCATTTGCTAAAAACCACTTTTTTGGACTCAGGGGACCTCAAAACGGATATTTCCGGTGAAAACTCGATATTGAAAATTTTACACGACGATTACAAATACTTCCTCTTACTAGGAGTAAGAGAAAGTAAAAAAGTGGAAAATACATATTAACAACTTATAATGGGCATGGCAAAATGCTGTCTGCCAGAGTTTGGCTCAAATATAAAAAAAATGGAATGAAATATACTTCATTTATATTTTAGAAAACGAAGTTATTTTTAAAATACTTCACTTGTTGAATTTAAACAAATAAACATTGAACTTTTGTACAAAAGCAAAAGAAAGAAAATGAATAATTAAATAGAGTAAAAATGAAAAGAAAAAATAAAGTTCAAAATACAGTATGTGAAAGTGGAATTTTGGTAAAAAAAAGTAAAGAAAAGTAATTATATCTTCTAATTTATCATGCGATGAGAATAAATAAATACAACTCTTAAGAATAAATACAGCAGTACATGTACAAAATAAAATATTAATCTGATTTGTTTAAGTGTCGTATCTCTTATAGCCCTCTAAAATAAATTGCCTAACCGAATCTTTTGGAAAACAATTACACAATAAAATTACCAAAAAGAGAATCAAAGTCATAGTAACGATTTCATGATTTAAACAAAAAATGCCGGACATTCTTGAAGAAAATGTTGAAGTGTCCTTGGTTCATCAAGATTTCATAACTGGCAAATCTCTTAATAAAAAAAATCTGAGTAGGAAAACTTTTGTCTATCAAAATTGGCGCATTAAAATCCCCAATTAGCATGAGTCTCGTAATGGGTAAATTATCTAGAAGTTCAGTTAAAGTAGCAAAATCTTCTTTCCAAGAAGCATAGTTCAAATAAATCGGAATTATAGTTGAGTTAGATTAAAATTTATTAAGTTTAAAAAAAGACAGAATTAGAATCAATATTCCAGTTAGATGCCCAATAATGCCTACCACTTGCTCATCCTTTGTTAAATATTTTTGTAATATGAAACCACTTCAGTTTATTTCAGAACGAAATTCCCATAATATTCAATATTATCCATTTTCACAAATGTTACAAGTAAAATAACAATATTGGATGACCACAAAATTGGAAATAAATTATTTTTTAATTTACTTTTTAAAACTTTCGCAAGGAGTTCTGGTTCTGGGTGTACTAAACGGATGACCATGACCGTTGGTGGGTGAAGATGTGCAGAGCGTTTTCCCCAGACCAACGCACATCTTCACCCACCAACTTATTATGCATAAGTTACAGCCTTTCCAAGCCCTTTCCGAACTGATTGTCATACATAACGGAGCTTTGAACGCACGTTGGTATATTGCATGTTTTTGCTAGCTGTGATCCCATTTGTTTCATTCATTTGAAACAACATCGTGCTAATTTATAATCCTCTTCAAGTCGTTCACGCAATTCTTTCAACAAGTCAGAATTACTACAATGAAATGTCCAGCACGTTCTTCCAACATGAATCTTATAGAGCACGTATGGGACATTATTGGGAGACATGTTATACATCGTTTGTATAATAGGATCCAAATAGAAGGATCCATAGCAAAGAGAGAGAGAGAGACAAACATGACAGGACCACTCTCTCGGACTAGAGTGGGAGAAACTGCATAAATACGGCGACAGGATATAGATATACAACAGAGTTCAGTCGCCAGTCACAACGTGTCATTTACCTTACCCTATACCACTCTACCATATTCTACCATTTTAGTGTAAAGCCCAGGCAGTCAGTGTTACTTTTTTCATTATACAGTACTCAGTCATATCTAGTTTATTAATCTAAACGAAACCATTTTCTCTCCTTCATCATACCCCTTATATTTGCCACCACTAATGGACGTAGAAAAGCTCCGAATTGTTTTTGTTAACGCATAAGATATTGCATCGTAAAAGAAATCCGGTCGCTTATTTTGCTCGACGACTGAGGAGACTTGAGGCTCTCCGCAAAGCCTTAGACGGTAATAGGCACTGTCAGAAAGAAAACCAGGTAATAATAATAATAATAGTAATAGGCAAGGAAGGGATTAGCTCAGTGGTAGTGCGCTGGACTAGCTGGTCCCAGGTTTGAGTCCAGCTGTGCTGTCCTTAGATTTTCTTTTCCCAGCAGCTTCTACAGCTCACTGTCCGATGATGGGCAGTGTTGTCTGTAACGATAAAACACTATCCGGAAACCGGTATTGCACTGAGAAGTTTCAGAGCGCCAATGACCATAGATGTTGACGGGCCTTAAATTAAAAAAATAAATAAATAAATAATAATGATAATAATAAACGCTAATGACCTCAGTCGTTGCGCAAAAAAAAAAAAAAATTGTCTTTATTTTACAGTTAAATTAATTTCATATTTAATACTTACAAATTAAATTCAAAGACAATAGTGCACGATCTATTTGACCGTCCAAGGTGTCTAAGATACAATCAAGTTCTCCACTTAAAATATTACCTACAGCTAAAACTGACCAAAGAAAAAATTTAACTGGAATCGAATACTCTTTTAAACAACAGCTGATATAGCTCATTAAGATAATTAAAAAAAATAAAGATAATTATATAAAAATAATAAAAAAAATTAAAAATTATATTCTACAACAGATATTTTTCTCTATAATTATAAGCTTTTTTGCAATAATTAAACTATCGCTTCTCGGCCTTTTGGTTTAATTCAAAACGACATAATTATCATTAATAAATTTTAATTGATCGCTCTAACGCTTTTCAATGAATTTTCTTTCAAATCATTTGATATAATTAATTTCCATAAAAATTCTGATCTCTTTTAATTGTATTTATTTTCAAATAACATTATTTATTAGTAAAGGAATAAAAATATATAATATAGTTTGAAATTTAATGCAAAATATGAGTGAGATCCGTATGAGTGGTTCGTATTTATATTAAATATTGTTTGTTTAATAGGCCTATTTATTGACCTGAAATAAAATGAATATTTCCCTTTGGTGGTATTTTATATATATTTATTATTTTTTCATTGTTATTTTTATTTCTTTTTTTTTTTTTTGCGGTCTGTGACGTTGCTTCTATAGAGTTTTTCAATCATTGTATTATTTCCTGTAACATTGTTTCTACTTTTTACTCACTTCTTCAATCCTGTGTTTCTGTAAGAATGTTTTCTTTGTTCTACTTTTTGAGTTTTTATTATTATCCTTTATTGATTTGTATTTTATGTAGCATTTATATTATGTTTATTGTGCACAAAATTATAATGTAAACAGTGATGGCAAATCCATGTGCAGCGGGTATAGAGTGTGATCTGATAGGTAATTTAGTTTGACCTATGCAGTTAAAAATCTATGAAAATTTCGATTTTGTACAAAATTATTTACATCATGGAACTTTACATTACTCTCTCGTTCCCTCTTTGTTGAAACAGTTTTCAAAAAAATTTCAGAAAATTCAAAAAATTATTGTATAAAAAATTATACGCTATCGGTTGACTTATTTTTTCAAATTTTGAAATCTAGAAAAGTTTATAATATTTTTCAATATTATATAGAGGAAAGCGTAAAAGTTGCCACTCCCTTAAAGAACCCATCAAAAATCAAGTTTCTTGCAAAAATATTTTTTTTAATAAAAGTAACAAGATTTTTTATGAATATATTTATTATGCAATGTTTTTAAGAAAATAATTGAAAATAATAACTGAAAATAATTGAAAATAATTACGTAAACTCGCATTGGTTTGTATTCTTGGCCAAAACCTTATTGTCAGATGTAGCGGTGCTTATAATGGGTATGATGAAGGAAAGAAAATGGTTTGGTTGAATGAAAAAAACAGATATGGGTGAACACTGTACAATGTAAGAAGCGACACTGACTGCCTGGACTTTATACTAAAATGATAGAGAATGGGTAGAGTGGTAAAGGGTAAGGTAAATGACACGTTGTGACTGGCGAGTGAACTCTGTTGTATATCTATTTCCCGTCGTTATATTTATGTAGTTTCTCCCACTCTAGTCCGAGAGAGTGGTCCTGTCATTTTTGTCTCTCTTTCTCTGCTATGGATCCTCTCTTTGGATCCTATTACATCATTCCAATATAAT
>JAAEAF010005432.1:83070-128615 GCA_011037195.1 Triatoma infestans | reverse complement strand
ACAATACTTCCTCTTACTAGGAGTAAGAGAAAGTAAAAAAAATTTTTAATATTTTCACCTCAAAAGATATGTTTCTTATGAAAAGAGAATTTCGAAAATTGAAAGCGATCGCAATTATAACCTCTTATGTACCTCTTAGTGAATGGAGCACAGTCTTCCAGACTGAGGTTTGTGCTATTCTTTGTTGTATCTAGGGTGAGATGGTACGTAACACTAATTTAAAAGGTGTTTGTAATTGCTCGGACAGCCAAGCTGCGCTGAACCCGCTGAGTTCATGTGTCTTCACTTCCAGGTTGGTGTTAGAATGTTCTAAAAAACTTGAAGAGCTTTCTTCTCTGAAGGATGTGCTTCTAGTCTGGGTACCAGGTCATATGGAAATTTTTGGGAATCAGGAGGTGGATAGGTTTACCAAAATTAGGCTCCTCTCTCCCTTTCATTGGTCCCGAGCCTGCTGTTGGCGTGTCTTTTGGCACCTGTCTGTCAGGCTTCCAGTCATGGACAGTATAATGGAGTTGTTGAGGAGAGAAATTAGGTTTGATTAAATGAACGATATATGAAGACATTAATATAATGTAGTGTCTTTACATTAACTGCACTGGACTTTATAATGAAAATGATAGAATGAATGGTGTTGTGAGTAATGATATGACACGATGCGATGTACCGTTGTATGGTTGTATCTGATAAATCTCCTCTAGATAGATTCCCACTGGCTTATATACACAGGTTCTCCCACTCTAGCCTGCTTAAGTCAGAGAGTAGTCTCTGTTAACGAGAGAGGACCTCTCTTCTCTCTGCTGTGGTTGCTTCTCTCATCGGGGGTCCGGGGATAGCGCTATTAGTGAGACCGTTGCTGTGTCTTTCACGGAGCTCTCTCAGGCATCTGGTTGGCGATCCCTTACTGGACATTTTGGTTTGGGGAAACATATCTACGTAATGAGGCTTATGGTGGGGGTAGTGACTGGACACACTTGGGTGTCTAGACACTTGTTTAACATAGGAAGGACGTCTAGTCCCATTTGTCAGACTTGCGACGACGGAGTCAGGGAAACGGTGTATCACTATTTATGTCAGTGTCCCCGTTTCGCTGGTACTAGTTTTCGCGTAATTGGGGAGGGCACCACTCTCGCAGGATTGCCTGGGCGTGTTGGAGTTCAAGGATATCCTGGGATATCCATTTTGTAGAGTCTGTGAGACAAAGGAGGAAACCATCCATCCATCTTATAACAGATTGTCTGGATTTTGAGGAAATTAGGATGACGAACCTTTTTCATTGTCCGTGCCACAATCTTATGAATAATTTTTATGAAATATCTATTGTCTGTGGTGGGACCAAGCCCCTATGCTATTCAAAGCCCTTCTGGGCCCATATAGCTACCCAAAGTCCGGAGCCTTCTCAGTGCACTGCCGGCCTCCGGGCAGTGTTCTCTCGGTTACAGACACACTGTCCATCAACCGGACAGTGACTGTAAGAGGCTCCTAGGAAGAAAAATCTAAGGGCAGCAGCTGGACTCGAACCCGGGACCGCCGCATTGCTAGTTCAGCGCGCTACCACTGAGCTAATCCCTTCCCTTATGTTACATTAAAATTTTCTCACAAAAATTGTGATTCATGTATTTTGCTTTTTTATTTTGTTTTATATTTTTTCTTTTCCTTTCACTCTCGAGAAAAACAATTATTATAATTCAATAAACAAAGAAAGGACAATTTTTGATTAAACTAATTTATCACTATGGTATATTTAAAAATTACATCTGTTTTAATTTATTAAGAGCAATATAAATGTTTTACAAATAGACATAAACATTTGTTTTTAATGTGATTTTTGTTGCTGCTATAAGATGTTAGGGGATTTTATATCTGGATTATACTTTGTTATTTTTAAAAGTACGCATGCAGAGCTTGATTCATCCGTCATCCTATTTTGGTAAATTTAATTTTTATAAAATTCATTTCAGTAAATAGTGACTCACATGCCCACGTCGATGAAAATATTGATAAAATCGCTTTTGCTAATCTTTTTTTAAGCAATCAAAAGTTTCAGGAATGGCATTCCATGTGGTTAGAGTTTCATCTTCAGCATTTTTATTTATTATACCAAATAATCGATTATTTTCAATTACTTCCAAATCTTTTCTTAGATCAACAAATTTTTTGGTTCCATATGGAAATCAACTAATTCCATTTCAATTTCATGCAAATTAAACCAGTCAAATGCAACGAGTGCAGCGTACCGCCTGTCTGGCTATTACTGGCGCGATGAGAACTGGAGATGTTGCTGGGGCTAACCCCTCTCTTTAGTATGTGGTGGTGGGTGAAGCGATCCTTTCGGGGGATCACACTAGGATCGAGGATGAGATTTGGCAAGTAAACCGATTTCAGCTATCTAAACTCGATCAGACGAGCAAGAAATGGGGATTTGAGTGGGATTATGAGATCAGTATTGGCAGTATAGGGGATGACATCCTCACGAGGCCAACGGAGGCGGGTAACGGAATTATTCGCTGTTATTCAGATGGCTCTAGGCAGGAGAGGACTGACCTGTCAGGAACGGGAGCATGGTTGCAGGAGTTGGATAGAGGGAGTTCGGTGGCCTTGAGTGGTTTGGCCGCTGTCTTCCAGTCCGAGGTGGTGGGCATTATTGAATGCTGCCGCCTTGGGGAGGAGTGGCAGGGAGAGATCAAAGAGGTGCGGATTTTCTCTGATAGTCAGGCCGCACTGAGCGCTTTGAGCAAGCCATGGTGGAGGTTGAAACTAGTGGGAGAATGTAGGAGAAAGGCTTAAAGCTTTGGCTCGGAGGGGTAAGGTGCGTCTCTATTGGATACCCGGACATGCGGGAATAGAGGGCAATGAAATGGCGGATCAGTTGGCTAGGGAGGGATCATCATTACCTTTTTAAGGTCCTGAACCAGCCCTTGGCGTCACAAAGAAGTTTCGCGACAAACAGATTAGACTTTGGGAGATCGAGAGTCCTTGGATAAATGCTGGTGGGGACCCCGCAGGGTTGCCTCCCCAATCTAAAAGATTTAGTACAATGAATGTAACAGGGAGTTCGGAGTATCTCCTATCCCTCAGTAGGCAGTCTGAGGACCTTTAGTGGGGGTAGTGACTGGACACAACCTTGGGTGTCTAGTCACTGTTTACAAGGGAGTATTCTATTCCCCCATTTGTCGATAATTGCGACGAAACCGGAGTCAAGGAAACCTGGGTGTATCCTATTTTATGCAGTGTCCCCGTTTCGCTGGTACTAGTTTTCGCGTAATTGGGGAGGGCACCACTCTCGCCGAAATTGCCTGGCTTGTTGTATTCCGGATTATCCTGGATATTGTAGATTGACCGGTAACGACCGGATGATATGAGGGGCATGGGGGGGTGGATAAGACGCCCTATATGCTTAGGCTCCCGCCATCAGGCACCCGGTATAATAATAATAATAAACCAGTCAAAGAGTTTTAAATTTAATTTATCAAACGGTATTTTATCGGTATATAAAATAAATTTCAAAGTTTCTTCACAAAGCCAGTGGTACTTTGGATAGCGTAGGGTTTGGTCCCTTACAACAGACAAATAATAATAATAATAATACCTGTTACAGTACTAAGAGAAAGTAAAAATGTATAAAATAATAATTACACAGACATATATATATATATTATATATAATCAAGCCTGCATATAATATGTCATAATGTGTAAACACAACGTGTACGTATATATGTTTCCATGTGCGAAACTAACTTGTCAGAGGACAAGTTGGATCTATTGTCTTGATGTGTCATTACTTTTATTTTTTCTAGTTCCTTTTTTTGTTAACTTTTCTTGAGAATAAAAACATTTCTCTATTTTATTCTTTACTGTTATAAAATTGTAGAACCACATACATTTTTTTACCAAAAATTGTACTTTACAGAAAAGTTTAACCCATCTATTACTTGATAGTGTACACGAAGTTTAAAGAAAATCTTGGAGCCATTTTTTTTTTTTTTTGGAAAATCACAAAAAAAATCGGATGTAAAACACTCACACAACTTTCTCTTACTGCAGCTTCCAAAATTGTAATTGACCAACTTTGTACGTATTATTATTATACCGGGTGCCGGATGGCGTGGGACCTAAGCCAATGTGGCTTTTATCCCCCAATGCCCCCCATATCATCCGGTAGCTTACCAGTCAATCTACAATATCCCAAGATATCGTTGAACTCCAACTCGCCCAGGAAATCCTGCGAGAATGGTGCCCTCCCAAATACGCGAAACCTAGTACGAGCGAAACGTGGACACTGATATAAATAGCCCGTTTCCCATTCTGAAAAATGGGACTAGACGTCCTCCCCATGTTAAACAAGTGACTAGACACCCAAGTGTGTCCAGTCACTACACCCACCAAGGTCCTCAGACCTGTCCTACTGAGGGACAGGAGATACTCCGAAACTCCCTGCTTAATTCCTTTTATAAATCTTTTAGCTTGGAGGCACCCCTGCGTGTCCGCCCAGCATTTATCCAAGACTCTCGTCTCCTAAAGTCTGATCTGTTTGTCGCAAAACTTCTTTGTGACGCCAAGGGCTGGTTCAAGACCACAAAATGGTAATGATGTTCCCTCCCTACCCAACTGATCCGCCCTCTCATTGCCCACTATTCCCGCATGTTCGGGTATCCAATAGAGACGCACCTTACCCCTCCGAGCCTAAACGTTAAGCCTTCTCCTACATTCTCCCACTAGTTTCGAACTCCACCATGGCTTGCTCAAAGCTCACGGCCTGACTATCAGAGAAAATCCGCATCTCGTTGATCTCTCGCTGCCACTCCCCCCCAAAGGCTTATTATAGTTGGTATACCAAATTTAATGAATTTCGTCTGTGATTTTATGGAAAAAAAAACTCACAAAAACTGAAAAATGAAAAAAATTTGTTCAGTAAAAGCGCCACTTCCGGTTTACTAATTTTCTTGAAACTCGGAATTTTGGTTCATCTATTTATTTCTAATATAATTTTATCCAGATGATAGGAATTGTATTTTTTAACTAAGATGGTATTTTAAAGGTAAACCTAATAATGCCCCTCTCTCCTCCCCTCCAAAAAAGCCCCCTTAAATGAGTCTACCCGGAGAAATGGTTCAGTTAAAACATTGCTAGTTTAAAGAAAACCCGTTGGGAGTCTTTTTAGTAAAATTAGCACAACGCACAACTATTTTGCAGTTCTGGTCATCTAATTTTTATCAGGAGATTTTTTTGTTGGCCGTTAGTTATAATATGAAAACAAGAATTAGTTGGCTTCACGACCAATTCAGGGTAAAAATCAATAAACCAAAAAAAAAATATAACTTTTTTTTAATTGTTTTTTAATAATAATTAACACGTTCGACGTTTCGACAAACTTTGTTTGTCTTCTTCAGGAACAATACAAAACAAAAATAAATAAAGAGTTATAAACATAAAAAATTATAAAATAAACCACAAACAAAAACCAAAATACATTGGTGAGATTACAGTAGAAATGTTAAGTCTGTAATTTTGTTGTCAAACTCAGAATTTCAACAACATATTTAATTCTAATTAATCTTATTTAGATGATAGAATTGTGTAATAAACTGAAATAGCACTTTAGAGAACAACCTAACTCCACCCTACCCCCCCCAAAGTACCCTTAAATGCATTTTCCCAAAGAAAAATGTTTCAAATAAAAATTGTAGATCTTTGTATGTGTAGTTGATGGTCAAGTTTAAAAAAAAATCGTTGAAGCCATTTTCAAGAAAATTGCAAAAAATTGGAAAAAAAAAAAACCATTCAGTAAAATGGTTACTTCCGGTCGTGGAATTTTGACAGATAACGTACTGTCAGATCCCATGGTGATACTCAAACGGAATATCATGTTTGAACATTTCGGCGATTTTTCGTGTTTCAGCTATGCTGTTATGACAGACCATTTGCTATAAAAACTACTTTTTTGGACCTTTGGGGGTGTCCTCAAAACGGATATTTCCGGTGAATACTCGATATTCGAAAATTTGACACGATTACAATACTTCCTCTTACTAGGAGTAAGATAAAGTAAAAAAGATTTTCTGTCTGGGTGCCTTTTTGGACGTAACTCAGGCTTTTGACACCCAGTACTGTTATATAAACTAAAGCAATTCCTTCCAACCACTCTATTACCAAATCCTTCAGTGCTTTTATACGGATCGCTACTTCAGTGTTAGGTGCGGCATTAAGTTATCTGACATCAAATCCATTTAAGCTAGGCGTGTACCGTACCGCAAGGAAGTATTCTTAGCCCTCTCTTGTACATAGTATATACTGCTGATATCCCCCACCCTACCAACCAGAAACTCAAATCACAATCCATGCAGATGATACTGCAATATTATCTGCAAATCCTAATCATGCTTAAACTTCTTCATACATCCAAGAACACACCTTGACCTTATGGTGCAAAAAGAAATGGAAAATAAGGTTGTATGAAAACAAATGTTAACAGATTATTTTCACTTTACTAGACGAATTCGCCCTCCCGTACATGCTCAACAATAAGAAATACCGACCTCCATGCAAGTACGCTACTTAGGACTTATATTTAGACAGTCGACTTACATGGAACCCTCATACGAGACTGAAAAGACAAGAACTAAATAGAAGTTATAGGACAACTACAAAGACTGCTTGAACGTAAAGATTAACCATGAACGTACAAAACAAACATTGCTGAGACCGGTCTGGACCTACAGAGCTGAACTGTGTGGCTCCATGAAGCAATCCAACATTCACAGAATCCAATCCTTTCAATCTAAAAGTCCTTCGCCAACATATGTTGTCAAATTTCCCCATAATTTCTCGAATTTAACTCTCCACAAATATTCCAATATCCCTTTCGTTAACGAGGGTAATCCATACACGTTATTCTTAATTTTTACAATAACTTAGCGACTCATCCCAATCCCACTGCATAAGCGCTATCAACATCCACCCATCTTGACAATCCTCAACGTTGCTTGAAACGACGTTGGCCACGCGATCTCCTAATCACCTAGCTCCCATTTTATATCCTGAGATTTCCAGCATTGGTTGGCTCTAGTCAACATGCCTCTCAGATTATGGCGTTAAATCCTAGGGGATTCAGTGCATTCACAGTCTCTGACATCATGAATTTCACATTTACATAATGTATATATAGATGGAAATAAATAAATACCAAAAAAAGTTACATTATAATGTGGGCTGGCCATAAAAATGTTGGTGGAGATTTTACTTGTATATCTGAGCGGCCATAAGTAGAGAGCTTTCTATATCAAAACCAATAAACCTTGTGGACATTTAAGTTTAAATTAACTGACAGAACCATCCCAAATACTTTTTTTAAATTTGAAATAATATCGATGCTTCCAGTGTTATTAAATATTACCTCTTTACGCTTACCACTAAAATACCATTTCAGTACAGTGTATGGTACTTCACCTATGTAATATTAATACCAATTAGAAATATTGATAGCATGCCAAATTTGAAGTCCAAATTAGAGTAAGAGAAAGTTGTGTGAATTTTTTATTCTTTATTTTATCAACGAATTTTTGTCATTGAATATTTTTATTCATTGTGCATTTGCTCAACCCGGTTTAGTTACGCGAAATTTTGGGCAATTGCCAGTTCTAATTAGTTGAAATATTTTTTCCAAAAAAAAGGATTTTATGAGTTGTCTGGTGCATTTTAGGAGTGTTTCAAATTTTAAACTACAGTCAGGAGTTGTGAACAGAGTTCATTGTCAGGTAAACAAGTATAATAATGCTGTTGCTTTGCGTGGGAGTGGCAGGGAGAGATTAAAGAGGTGCGGATATTCTCTGATAGTCAGGCCGCACTGAAGGCTTTGAGCAAGCCGTGTTGGAGTTCGAAATTACTGGGAGAATGTAGGAGAAGGCTTAATACCTTAGCTCAGAGGGGCAAAGTGCAGCTCTACTGGGTACCCGGACATGCGGGAATAGAGGGCGATGAGAGGGCGGATTGGCTAGCTAGGGAGGAATCCTCCGGACCTTTTTGTGGTCCCGAGCCAGCCCTTGCCGTCACTAAGTGGTTCTGTGATAGTCAGATTAGATTTTGGGAGACGAGAGTTTTTGGAGAAATGCTGGGAGGACATGCAGGGGTGCCTCCAGGATAAAAGATTTAACAAAGGGACTAAGCAGGGAATTCAGACTACACCCTGTCCTTTAGTAGGATAGGACTGAGATCTTGGTGGGTGGAAGTGTCTGGGACACACATGGGTGTCTAGACATTTGCATAATATAGGGAGGACGTCTAGTCCCATACGTCAGAACTGTGATGATGGAGTTAGGGAAACGGTATATCCTATTTATGTCCCCGTTTCACTGGGACTAGGTTTCGCGTATTTGGAAGGGCATCACCTCGCAGGAATGCCTGTAGGGTTGGAGCTGAATGATCTTTTAGGATACTGTAGACAAACTGGGTAGACTACCGGGAGATTAATTAGGGGATAAATTGGGGGAATAGGGGGGATAAAAACCACATAGGCTTAGTTCCCACACCATAGGCACCCAGTTATATAATAATAATAAACAAGTATAATCCTCACCACCTTTATAATGTAATTAAGCCTAACTAAACATTAAGTAGCCACTGCAAATTTAAAGAATAATTTATTGCAATAAGTGAAAGTAATTCTGTTTGTTTCACATTCGAAATTTCTTCTTCTTCTTATGATAATGTGAGAATGTATCAATTTAAATGTGACATCGGTGCATAAAATTAATGTATACATCGGTTCTGACAATATAGCACATCTGTCGTTTATATAAAACAAGTATATTTAAACTGGTTCCATATTTATAACCCTGACATTTCCCTAAAAAGTTTCCAGACGTTTTCAGATTTAGTGGTTTTTAATGCGAATTCTAAATATTACATAATTTTTTTATTATTTTTATTTAAATCTATATAAATAAAATCAAGTTTTTTTTTGTGTTTTTTGTTTTTTGTTATTTTTACTTTCTCTAACTTCTGTAAAAGTAAGTACTGCAATTGTGTCAAGTTTTCGATATCCAGTTTTCACCGGATATACACGTTTTTTCATCATCCTGAGTCTGAAAAGTAGTTTTTTAGAAAATGGACTGCGAGTGTGTATTCTTTTAGTTTGCTATAATTTGTATTTATTTATAGAGAAGGGACAAGATACACGCGGCGTGGAAATACATCTCTTTTATAACCGCCACGTATATATTTCTTCAATAGGCTATCACGGAAAATATCTCTGCCAAGAATTTAAGTTTAAAAAACCTTTTGTCATTAACAACACTGTAAATTTAGCAAGACAAACACGTGTGGGTGTTCCAAGGGGGCCATGAGACGACGCCCCCGATGGCGGCGTTAGAGGTCCTCTTTAATTTACCACTATTACAATATTCACGTTCAAGGCGAAGTCAGCATTCGGAATTCATAGGCTCGTTCAAGGGCCGCAACCCATAACCTCTAAGGCATGGATCTGCCAATCGGTGGTTGATGGAGAAAATTAAGGTCGACGATTTATTTGGTATGTGTGCCCGACCGATGAGAAAACAAACTCTCTCTGGTACTCTCTCACTTAAGCAGGCTAGAGTGGGGAACCTGTATATAAGCCAGTAACAGATCGGGACATCCATCAATGTATCAGATTCAACCACATACATCGCATCGTGTCATATCTCTACTCCCACCTTATATTCTATAAAATCATCACAGTCCAATGAAGTTTATGTAAGCTTGTAGCCATATTATAACAGTGTCTTCAGATCTCGTTTAATTAATCAATCCTAATTTCTCTGTGTTTTCTCTCTTGCCGTTACATCATCCCCTCTCCTCGATGATGTAACGGCAAGAGAGAAAACAAACAAGCCCGACCGAGAGAAAACAAACTCTCTCTGGCACTCTCTCACTTAAGCAGGCTAGAGTGGGGAACCTGTATACAAGCCAGTAACAGATCGGGACATCCATCAGTCTATCAGATTCAACCACATACATCGCATCGTGTCATATCATCGTGTCATATCTCTACTCCCACCTTTTATTCTATAAAATCATTACAGCCCAGTGCAGTTTGTGTAAACTTATAGCCATATTATAACAGTGTCTTCATATCTCGTCTAATTAATCAATCCCAATTTCTCTCCTCATCAACTCCATTATAGTATGCCAACAGATAGGACTGATTCCCAGGACAGGAATTTTACTTTCACATTGCAAAACCGAACCGAAGGTAAATGAGAACAGTGGTCCTCATCTGTACGGTAACTCGGTCTGGTATATGGCGGCTCTAAGATCCAGACTGGGGTCGGAGCTGCATTCTACGGGCGTAGGCCTAAGGTTAAAATTAAGGCAAGTTTGGGAAAATACGCCACGTTCTTATTCATGCCGAAGTAGTGGCGTTACAACTGTGTGCTAAGGAGATTATAAGGCAAGGATTAGTGGGGAGGAGAGTGGCCATATACACTGATGGCACCCTTGATGACACTTTCCTCACACCAAATAGTCTTGCGATTGGTGTGGGACTGACTCTAGCCTAACTGTCCTCGGAATAAGTTAACACTCGCTTAGGTGCCGGGACTCGCAGGATTTTTTGGTTAACGAGATGGCGAATGCCCTAGTGAGGAAGGGTAGCAGAACATTTTTATAGGTCCCAAACTCTTCGGCCACCTGTCTAGGATCCTCACCGAAACTTCTATCAAAAGATGGATAGAAAAACACTAGGACAAAGGCAGGCGAAACTCTTAAATTAAAGAAACATTCGCCTAAATCCACTAGGATCTTCTGATCTATAGCCGGAAGATTATAAGGTTGGGTCTACTAACGAAGCATTACTGGCTGTATAGGTACTTGCACCAGTTATTACTCGTACGAAAAGACAACGCGATTTTTGCTGATTTTGTAAAGCCGAAGAAGAAACCTGGGTCCACATTCTTTGCGAGTGTGCCGGCCTGATAAGGATAAGATTTCTTCAGATCGGAAGGTTTGGATAATCCCGAAGCTATGAGCTTCATGACAGAGCCGTTTTCAGCTTTAAGTGGCTTGCTTAAGCTTGAGGATGTGTGTCAGAGACATTTGGCCCGTGTTAGCCTGCTTCTTTTTTTGTGTTCATCGACCGGTTTCGGGCGTTCGCCCACCAGTCAGGATGTTTTTGTTAAACAGTGTGATAACATAGACTTGCACAGAGAAAATACAATTGATACACTATTTTAGGGAAATGTCAGGGTTTATTGGATATGGAATCAGTTTAAATTATACTTGTTTTATATAAAAGACAGATGTGCTATATTGTCAGAACCGATGTATACATTAATTTTATACACCGATGTCACATTTAAATTGATACATTCTCAAATTATCATAAGAAAGAGAAAAATTTCTTTTTATTACTTAATGCAATAAATTATTCATTAAATTTGCAATGATTATTAAAATGTTTAGTTAGGCTTGCCATTACATTATAAAAGTGGTGAGGATTATACTTGTTTAACTAATAATTACCTCTGTTCACAACTCCTGACAATGCCTGTGAAGAGAGCTGTAGTAAGTAAGATAAAGTATTGCAAGTGTTCCATACCAGATTTCAATGAGTTCTGCACGGTGCTCGAGTGCAATATTCCCAAACTTCCTGTTTATTATTAGTCACATACTCGTATTTCTAAATAAATCGCGACTGTAAACATTGTTTTTTTTTTTTTTGTTTTTTTGTGGAATTCCCAACATATGTTACTTTATCTTTTCCTTTTTTAAACATGTGAAGACAAAATGCTAATGTAGTGTGGCTAATAGAGACAAAAAAAGTAATAATAATAAATAAATATTCTCACTAGAACAATAATTCCTTTATAAATATGCATGAAGAAATAAAGACAAAATAGATTTTGTTGATTTTGCATATATACTAACCGTGTGAACCTCACTGTTGAGAAAACAGACCTTATATATATATATATATATATATATACAGACATACATACAGACTGACATATTCACGTCAGATTATTCGTTAAAAAATTTTTACTTTTTTGACTTATTGTTGTAAGAAGAAATATTGCCATTGTGTCAATTTTTTTTTAAGAGATTTCCCCATCGGAATTTCATATTTTGAGGTCCCCTAAGTTTGAAAAAAAAATTTTTTTTTTTTTTTTTACAAATTTTTTTTTTTCTGGAAATATTACTTTCTACATGCTCCATAAAAATATTAGATATATCCAATTGTAGAAGTTGTTGGCCGTTAGAAATGATCTGATGTATCTCTTAGTTGGCTGATCGGCCGGGAGGTATCATAAGAAAAACACTAAACAAATTTTTTAAAGTGTTTTTTATTAATGGCCCGACGTTTCGACAAACATTGTTTGTCTTCTTCAGGGGCTATCTATAAAGAAAAAATATACATAAGAATCTAGCTAGCATTAACAGAACAAAAACAAAAACAAAAATGGTAATGGAAAACTAAAAACAAATTACACAGGTAAATACAGATACTAGTATAGAAAAATTATGGAACTATTACACTCATAGACCACAGTCATAATTGAACATGTAATAGAGCACACAAATTCTGTATTTACAAGGTCTGTAATAGTTCCATAATGTTTCTATACTAGTATCTGTATTTACATTTGTAATTTGTTTTTAGTTTTCCATTACCATTTTTGTTTTTGCTTTTGTTCTGTTAATGCTAGCTAGATTCTTATGTATATTTTTTCTTTATAGATAGCCCCTGAAGACGACAAACAATGTCTGCCGAAACGTCGGGCCATTAATAAAAAACACTTTAAAAAATTTTTTTTTGTGTTTTTCTTATGATACCCTCGGCCGATCAGCCAACTAAGAGATACATCAGAATATTAGATAAATTTATGAAATCTATAAAAATTATTTAATTTTTAAAATTTATTACAAAATATTGATGATATACGAGTATATATATGTCGTATTATCATTCTAATTTATATGATAGAAAAATGTAAAAATTCATAACTCCCAAATTCTTTATGTTTCTCTTACATTCTAGTTACACAAACTTGAAGTATGGCTATCGTGCGCCAGATTTTCGAAAATTGAGTAGACAGGAAATACATATTTTAGAGACTCATGGATAAAAAAAAAAAAAAAAAAAAAAAAATCTGGTGTGAAACACTCACAAAACTTTCCCTTACTCCAGTTCTCAAAATTATAATTGACAAATTTTTATAGTTTGTGACAAAAAACTGTTCAGTAAAAAAGCGCACTTCCGCTTTTACTGATTTCCTTCAAACTCGGAATTTTGGCCGATCTATTTATTTCTAATTAATTTCATTTGGATGATAGAGTTGTATAATCAAGTATGATACCACTTTAGAGGAAGCTGTAACCCTGCCGCCCTCTCCTAAAAGTGCCCTTAAATGAATTTTTCCAGAGAAATGTTTTATATAGAAGTTGTAGATCATTGAATGTTTAGTTTATATGTGTAGTTTCAAGAAAATCGTCGGAGGCCATTTTTAAGAAAATCGCGAAATGGAAAAAAATCATTTAGTAAAGTTTTAAAACAAAAACACTTGCGGTTATCCGTATTTTTCTCAAACTCGGAATTTCAACAACATATTTAATTCTAATTAACATTATTTAAATGACCGAATTATGTAATAAACTGAAATAGCACTTTAGAGGTTAACCTAACCCTACCTCTCCCCCAAAAATTCCCTTAAATGAATTTTCCCAGAGAAATATTTTCAAATAAAAGTTGTAGCTCTTTGTATATGTAGTTGATGTAACAAAGTTTAAAAAAAATCGTTGGAGCCATTTTTGAGAAAAACGCAAAAAAGTAAACAAACCAACTAATAAAGTGGTACTTCCGGTTGAGGAATTTTGACAGATTAACGCACAGTCAGATCGCATGGTGATACCTAAACGGAATATCAGTATTCAGCTTTCTACGGTTTTTCGTTTTTGAGCTATGCTGTTCACATACACACACACACACAGTCATGTGACGTTTACAACGATGTTTTTTTTATTTCTAATACTTTTTTTTTTTTTATATGTTCACAGGTGATATGGGTCACCGTGATGTTGATGGATGGATTATGGGGAATGACACGTCAGGAAGAGTCTAAAACACGCCGTGTTAGTACCATTACATTACGTAGGGAAACTAAAAAAGAAAAAATACAAAGAAATATTGAAAAACAGGTGCAAAAAGAATCTGATGAAGATGAAGATAAAAAGACATTGTCTCAACAAGTAGCCGATGGTAAATATGGCCTCATACAAAGGGAATTATTTTCTGAACCAATTAAAAGGCCCGGTATTATCAGTTATGAAGTGAATCCAGAAGTGCCAAAAGATAATGTAAATAATTTAGGCGGTCTAATGCCTGAAGAAATATGGTTAGCTGAAAATCATCTATTAGTGTTGAAAGGCGGTAGCTTTGGTGGAGAAGGAAATTGGCCGGCTATTGATAATTATGTAGCGCCAAGGAGACAAGTGAAAATTCCACAAAATCCAAAAGTGCCACCACCATTTCCAATACAATTAAAAGATAATGGTCCAATAGAATTTATAAAAGGTAAAAATGGTAGCGCTGCACTTCCTGTTGTACCATTTTTTGGCGGTTTATATCCAATTAATGAAACATATCCGGGAAACTTACGCGGGGGGAACGGATTCAATCCGTTCCCCTTACTATTACCACTTCCACCGCCCGTCGGCGCTTTTTTACCACGTCCAGAAAATCTCACAGAATTGGACGAAGACGATCCAAGCATCTATTATCCACCGCCATATGATTTTTATTATCCAAAAGATAATTCATCTTTCGTACCACCTGGACCATTGGTACCTGGTATTGTTGTACCACCACCGCCAAATTTTTTTGGACAATTAGAGAAAAAAGGCCGAACAAAAGGCAGTACACTAAAGCCAAAATTATCAACAAATCAAACACCTACACGTCTGTATACTACAACACCATATACATTGACCACGGCCAAACCGTCTACAACACCAAGAATTACAACAGCCTATAAGCCGTATAAAACTAAACAAACGACCAGCACAATTTCACCAAATGAGATTGTACATACACTACCACCGGATACACCAGTAGGCGATTGGATACCAATACCAGCACCAAGACCATTTTATATATCTTTGAAACCAATCAAATTGCAACAAGGACATCATCAACCTGGTTGGAAATATTATAATAATACAGAAACTAGAAAACCACATCATCATATATATGACGCAGAACCATATTATTATTCTGGTTTTAAACCAATAATAAATCCAAATCCATTACCAGTTTATGTAGAAAATTATTCAGAAAAACCAAAATATTATTATTACGATCCACCAGAATATGAAACTAATACTCTTTCTCCACCATTAATTGTAAAAACATCATCACGTAATTCAAAATATCTACACACACCGTTGGAATATTTTATTAGAGATAAATATAGGACAAATAAAAGATTACCAATAACTACTAAAAAGCCACCAATTTATGAATATAGTTATTCAGCACCAGGTTATGGTACATTGGAAGCGCCAAAAATAGGTAATAATTATATAACCACTAAACAACCTCCTTATATGTACGATGTCTCTACAACACGCCCATACAGTTATAATATTTACCAAACTGAATATCCACCACCTTATAGTCAATCGCCTAGTTCCTTAGATGATATTACTAAAAAATATTTCACATTATTTGGCCAAAAATTAAATCACGAAATTACAACACCATTACCAAAATATAATAAATATGTTACGACAACACCAAAAAATCCTTATATTTATGATTATAATATAGAAAATGATGGGCCATTATTACAAAATCAATATTACGAAGAGAAATTATATTATCGTACAACGCATAAACCAAAATCTTATCCACAATTTTATAGAGCACCAAATCCACCAACACGTGCACAATATGATTACAATAATTATAATGGACAAAGAGTTGTAGCTGGGCATCCATTACATTCAGATATAAGTGTTAATTATAAAAATCCATTACCACAAATAAATCCAGACGCTGAATTTATTGATCATTATGGCCCGTCTGGATCTCCGACAACGCCAATTGTACCACATCTACCGCCAAGAGGTACATCACTTATCTCCTATCAGCTACCTGGTACTGGTGGACATTTCTATTTTTTGACACCACAGGCTGTGAAATAAGTTTTTTTTTTTGTTTCATTTATTATTTACAACTCAAAGACAAAAAAAGTGTTTTCTATTTTTAATTTTTGAAAAACTTAAAAACGAAAAAAAAAATGACGGGCATTTTTAGGCTGTGCTTATATGGAGGCTCTTTGGATTTTTTTTCTTAAAGTGATATGGTGATAAATAAAATATATATTGTTATGTAAATAATAAATAAATGTGTCATTTTTTTTGTCCGATTTAATTATGTACTCTTAATTATAAGAATATACAGTTAATAAATACTGTTCTGTATTAAGAAAATAGGCCAGGTAGATTCATTCCAGTCATTATTAGAATCAAATTACTTAAAAAAAGGAATCGTGCATTTGTATCTCTCTACAGTTATTGTTCATTTAAAATTAGAATTAACTTAGCTTATAAAAAGAATCTCAATTGAACCCTCTTTTACCAATTCCCACAGAACTGATTTTTTTACAAACCAATACAAAACAATACAAGCCAGTACAAACCAATACAAATCAATACAAGCCAATACAAACCAATACAAAACAATACAAGCCAGTACAAACCAATACAAATCAATACAAGCCAGTACAAACCAATACAAAACAATACAAGCCAGTACAAACCAATACAAATCAATACAAGCCAGTACAAACCAATACAAAACAATACAAGCCAGTACAAACCAATACAAAACAATACAAGCCAGTACAAACCAATACAAATCAATACAAGCCAATACAAACCAATACAAAACAATACAAGCCAGTACAAACCAATACAAAACAATACAAGCCAGTACAAACCAATACAAGCCAGTACAAACCAATACAAAACAATACAAACCAGTACAAACCAATACAAATCAATACAAACCAATACAAAAAAAAAAATCTGATTCAATATGAAAAAGTTAAAATGGATAAATGATGAGTGACACATGACCCACAATAAAAAATATATTCCGAGTTACGAGAAACAAATATCTTATAACGTACAATATGCGGACCGGTTTCGAAACTTCGAAATTATTCGTCAACCAAAATGGGCAAACACTTGGCAAATCATTAACGCAGTGTTTACCATGTTAACATCCTTCCATATTTGGCCATATTTCTCTCTGCCATATTTCTTTTACTATTCGCACCAGCATCTTTTAAAATCTAAAGACATTTTAATGTTTTTTTTTTTTTTTTATAATTCCTAGGGGCCGGTCTTTAGGAAATGCCGGTCCCACCTCAAATGACGTTCTGCATGGGACCAAGAAAAAAAAAATATTTTGGTAGAAAAATCGAAGGCTAAATTTATTAATATGATGGAATGGAATGACGCTGTAAATCTCCTCAAGGGACAGGAAAAACAAAGAAGTCGAGAGAATATTGTTCATAGAAAACCTTCCCCAAGACTGAGGGGCAGGCGAAGATTTTCTAGACCTGAGGTTCTGGGAGGCGTGGTATCAGTCTGAACAAAAATATAGGTAACATATGGTAACAGATTTCCTCCATGGGACATTGTAGACACTAAAAAGTATCTGAAGAATCTGAGTCTAGCATTCGATAGCACCTCAATAAATTCTGTGGAGATGGAAAAGATTTCAATATACCTCTGGCATTCTGGATTTATATTATCCAGAAAAGGTTTAAAAACCTAAGAAACATAACCAGGTACTGGTGAAAGATTTATTCTCCCTACAACCTTTTCAGAGGAAAGGCCTCTTTCCTCAGAAAACTGGTTGGATCCCTTACTGGGCATTATGGTTTAAAGAGACACCTCAACATTATGGGGCTCATAACAAAATCCTTTTGTAAAAGAGTCTATGAGACAGAGGAAGAAACATTCATCTTATGACAGATTGCTTGGATTGTGATGAAATTTAGGATTCAGGAGCTTGGTTGGAAAGGATATCTGTGAAACAGCTAGGCTATTTCTGATTAAGGTTATGGCGCAATTTTTTTTCGGACGGCGGTGAATATAGCAGGGTTAGATACGGGTGTAGATTTTTTTTGTTCTGGGGGGGGGGAGGGAGGTAGCTATAGGGCCCAAGGGGAGATTTGGATAGCGTAGGGTTTGCTCCCACCCCACAAACGAAACAATTTGAAAAGAGTGTTGTAGGTTGTTTTTTTTGTGATTCGACAAACCGCCAGCAATTAGGCTAATCAACCAGAATAAAATTTCTCTTCTGTTGGTGTTGATCTAGCAGTTTAATGCTAATAGTGTTAGCACGAATTCAGGGTACAGATTCCTACCAATGTCTACCAAGTGTTATATTTTTTCATTTCTTGAAGTGGATTAACCTATGCTTTGGACAAGGTCTCATAATATCACAGCGGACAGTCTGTAACTATTTGTGATAAGGTCTAACCTAATAATATTAAGAGTATGTTTTGCCAAATGGTTCTTGATTATATAAAATTATGAAATATGGATAGAATCTTAGAATACAAATGCACATTTTGACATTTATTTATTAAAATGAACTACCTGTATAATTATAGATTACTTTTTTTTTATAATTAACCTTTTAAAATAAGTGAATACTAGTGGCTTGATTCTTTTTAAGCAAATAGAATAAAAAAAAACACTGTATAATTCACATGCTTGCATATTAAAAATTTCAGGCTATTAAATGAATAATAATAATAATAATAATAAATTAACATAAAAATCGATTGTTCTGTGATCAGTAAATAATAATTTTTCTCTTCTGGATTCGTCAATTATTGTAAATATACTTTTCTTTTTAAAATGTCTTAAATGCATGTTAATTAGCGGCAAGGAGAGTATAAAGTCCTTTTATCTGTTGTTTGAATTATTTGGGGAAAAATAATCTGCTGTGAAACACTCACATGACTTTTTCTTACGCAAAGTTTTAACTTGAAAATTTTCTTAGATTTTGGAACAGAGATTTGAGGAAGTAATATTAAACTGAGATTAAGATTACTACAAGGATTTTACAGAACTGATATAGAAAAAAAAAAAATGATAGTGTGAGAATAGAAATGAAAAAAAAAAAACTAAACTGGCAGAAAGTGATGCTTGTTAATGCTTTCTTCAAGACTGTTCTTGAAGACTCTTCTTCTTAGTCTTGACCTCACCTCATCTACCTTGCGTTGTAGAGGTTTTGACAAAAGGAGCGCCATCTAGCGACAATTTTTTTCTGGTCTTCTTTTTTATATTGTCCAATCATACTTATCCTTTTTATTCCTATAGGTCGCCTACCAGAAATCCTAATCCTCCATCGCCTTCCTAGGAAATCGAATTTTCCTCCATCCTTTGAAGACTCTCAAAAAACTCAAAAATGGGGAACTTGTAGTTGACCTGATTTTGGACAAAAAAAAAAAAACTTATTATCTAGTTGTTGTGGTGGTTGGTTCCGCAGAGCTGGAAAGCATCAGAGACATTTTCCGTGGTAGCATGCTTCATTTTGTGGTCATCGACCGGTTTCGGGCGTTCGCCCATCTTCAGGATGCGTTTTTCAGACAGTGTGACAACACAGATTTCCTCTCAAAATTAGAGTGTATAAACAAAATTTGCTCTGTGCAAGTCTGCATTGTGACACTGGCTGAAAAATGCATCCTGAAGATGGGCGAACGCTCGAAACTGGTCGATGACCACAAAATGAAGCAGGCTACCACGGAAAATTTCTCTGAAACTTATTATCTAGTTCAGTTGGTAGTATCTAAACAAAATATCGAGTTTGAACTCTTTGTGATTTTTCTATATATATATATATATATACGTTTCAACGATTCAAAAAAAAAACGCCCTAAACCATTGTATACTTTGTATAGCACAATTACTTAAATCACTTTTGTTTTAGAGTATAAAGATTCCATTTTAGATCTTATTGTGAAAGAGGAGGCACCATTTCATTATATTAATACGATTCTATCATCTATATGCTATAAATAAACAAATGTATTGCCACAAAAAATTTCTGAGTTTGGAAAAAATAAATTGGTTGAATGAAAGTGTGATTTTAGATTAGATTAACAACTCGTGTGGGCAATATCCCCGCACCGCAGCCATCATGAGGCTTATTGTGCCATCCCCAACGGTCTAGTACCTGAACCCTCCCACTTCTAAGGAGTTTTTTAAGGCTTTCATCACTAGATCGTTTTACGTTATTATTACACCTGGGGTCTGTCGTCCCGGAACTAATCCTATGCTTTTATCCCCCCCCCCAAGTCCCCCGCCCCCCAAATTATCCACTATAAATCTTCTCCGGAATTCTGCCGGGTTTGGTCTATAATTTTAAAATAACTTTCAGCCCAACCCTCCCAGGCAAAACTGCGAGAGTGATGACCTCCCAAATAGAAACCTGGTTCCAGCGAAACGGGGACACTGACATAAATAGTGATACAACGTTTCCCTAATGCCATCATCACAGTTCTGACATATGGGACTAGACGTCCTCCCTATATTATGCAAATGACTAGACACCCATGTGTGTCCAGTCACTACACCCATCAAGGTCCTTAGTCCTATCCTGAAACCTTAGGAGGTAGTCTGAAACCTCTTGTTGCTTAGTCTCTTTGATAAATCTTTTAGCCTGGAGGCACCCCTGCGTATCCTCCTAGCATTTCTCCTCTTTTTACGTAACTACCTCCTCATCAGGTAGCAAGGTACCAAAATTTTCGTATCGCAATGTAACTATAGCCAAGCAATCAAATAACAGGTGGTGGGCATTTTTCTCCTCCTCCTGGCATAATCTGCACAAGGGTTCCAAACTAATCACCCGCTACCTTAGGCAGATATTTCCGGAACCTGCCGTGACCCGTAAATAAACCCGTGACGAGAGAAATCTGGTTTCCTGCTCAAGTTAAGGGTGTCTTTGGTCTTGATTTTTAACAGTTCAGGCATCATCCTTTTACTATGCCTTGGCTCCTTGGTTTTGCTTCCCAGTACGTCCTATTATGTTCCCTTTCGGAGCCAATGCCCGATAGATTTACTTCCGTTATATAATTGTATTAAGAGAAATTATATATCTTTACATTTTGATATAACCCAGTTTATCAAGATATCCTGGAAGGTGGGTAAATCTGTGATCATATATAAAAAAAATTAAGCAAGCTATCCTGATAAAATTTCGTGACATAGCCATTTTAGTAGCACCAAATTTTATGGTTTGAAAAAAAATTGTATAAATGGAATAAAAACTTGTAATCTTTTTTAATCAATTTTTGTTGCTCAAAGTTTTCTCTTTGATAATGATTTTTACAAAGTTTTTAGACATCATCCTTTTTGACTGTGCCTTGCTCTTTGTACTTGCTTCCCAGCATGTCCCATGTTCCTCTAGACGATAACACGCACCGATTGTACTGCTAAATATCCCCAGGACAGGCTTCTGTGCTGATCAGCTAACTCATTTTCCTCAATCCCTAACATGCCTCAGCACCTAACAACAGCTGAACTTTATTGTACTTCTTGGAAAGTCGTGTCAAAGCCTCTCTTTATATCCGTTGAAAAGAAGATGTAGTCGCTCTTATAGGTTTCTTAAAACTTTGTATACTAACTATTAGATTCTATAGATCTATCACTTTTATTAACAAATTTATTCGGAGAAAATTGATATTACAGGGTTTCTAGTTAGGAAATCACACTTCCAGTTGAAACACAAAAAATTGTCAATTATAAACTACATAACGTAAATTACAGTAAGAAAAAGTCATGTACTGGTTTCACATTCATTTTTATTATTTAAAAATAAAAAGAGAAATCAGACTAAACATGTTGTATGCAAATACAGATCTGTAAGTTTAGTGTGAATTAAATATATATATATTGAAATATATTGTAATGGAATAAGTTTGGTTAAATTTGAAAATGAAAACCTAATTCAGGTTAACCTATTTAAAAAGGGACTAAAATATTTCCCTATATATATCATTTTTTCTGATATAAGACACCATCTTAACCAAATATTATTATCCATTTCATTTTATACAAAAAAAAAATAAATAATAATAAAATTTGTATCACCCAAACAGATGTTTTCAAAAGTTATTAGTTAAATTTTCTTTGGTTCATTTTTTTTTTTTGAAAATATAAAGGTAATGTTTAATATTTAACTAGGTAAGGTTGGAAATAGGGAGAGTGGTTTTTTTTTTTTGTAATTCATTAATTTAAGATCTTTTATATTAGACAAAGAAAGATACATTTTTCATAAAAAAAAAAGTATATATATTTTTTCGAAAGCTCTCTACCTCAAAAAGAAAATTTCCAA
Organism: Triatoma infestans; assembly: GCA_011037195.1. Taxonomy (NCBI): domain Eukaryota; kingdom Metazoa; phylum Arthropoda; class Insecta; order Hemiptera; family Reduviidae; genus Triatoma; species Triatoma infestans. Next base: position 106,223 of record JAAEAF010005432.1, on the reverse strand, counting down.
AATATTTTACAGCTTAATAATCATTAAATTGAGTTGTCTAGATTTAAAAAAAAAAACGTCCAAATTCATTATTATTATTATTATTTTTTTCAACTTTATATATATTACGAAGAAAATGTTAATTCTTAAAATTAAGGAGACCCATATTATTATGCTGTGCTGTGATTTTTAGGATGTACTAATTATATATTTCGTTCAGACGAATTAGCTGTAGAAGTGGTCCTTTGTGGCATATTTGGTCCATGCATGAACAAAAGAAGGTTCAGGTTTATCTCCTTTCCCCAAGAGTTGAAGCCTTCTTGGTAAAATAACCAGGTTGTCACACAAAATAGCTCAAGATATATACCACAGTCTTCATTGACGATTTATGGCAATGTATATCTACAAGAAACCTGAGAAGTGTTAAACTATTCTGATAGTCCTACTCCCAATAGGTCCCTCGTGAGTATGTAGGCCCTAATAAAATAAGCTTTATACCTGTCTCTGCTCCAAAAATCTAAACCACAGTATCAAAGCCGCTCTAGAATGTGCCGAGGCCATAACGCTTGGGTGGGACACCTTGGAAATAATTATATATTCAAATTGTTATTTCAATAATATAATAACTTTCTTTGGCAACAAATTTTGGTTAAAGATTACATTCAAGAGAAACTGCAAGTTAAAATATATTTTATTTTAGTGTTATAAAACTGTTAATTACCCGAAAGAAATTAATAAATTGTTATTGTTTAGTGTCAGGACTTAGTGGGTTAAAGTAACATAAATATAAACCTTTAAATACCTATCTAAAACTTGAATTGTTTTTTTCTTTTTTTAATAAATACATTTTTTTGAATAAAACTAAAAATGATTTCAATACGCAATTATCTTGCTTTCATGCAAACATAATGGAACGAACATAAAGAATATTTCGGCAAAACGTTTCATGAAAACTGTAAGATATTTTTATTCTTTTATTATGAAAATAATTATTAATAATTAGCATTTATTCGAATATCATAACTTAATAATTATATTATCATAAAAGAAAGAAATATTTAATTTTTTTTACCCTATGGTTTAAATTAAATTATAATAATAATTTCATATATTTTAATTGATATAGCGAAATTGGGGGTGGCTGCATCTCTCGCATTGAGCCGACCTCAAGCATCTGAGAGAGGTTCAATTGATCATACATCCACATTTTAATCGATGACCTAATCAGGTTTCAAGAAGAGAGGCCATAGAAAAGTTCAGGGCAAATAGCCCATCTATCTATCACAATCGTTTTCCAAACACTCGGCATAGTCAGGCACCACACGAATTAGTATGAGACTATTCTGAGTACTTACCACAATCAACGCATCAAGTCCCGAGTCTCGGAATGATTCGGTATACATTAATCGTTTTCAGAACTGCTTAAAAACTGTAACTTTGAGGCTCTTCAATCTTCATCACTATAACTCCACGTAACTAATTCTGATTATAGTTTGGTTTTGAATGTAATTTTGGAGATCATTCGTTTAGAAATAGTAAATAGAATTTTTTTTTTTCAAAGATAATTTAAATTTAATCACTACTTACTTGTAAGTACTGGTTTACTATAATAACTATAATAACAACTAGTAAGTACTGCTTCTAGCGGATAATGCCGGTACTAAAAAAACAAGTCAACACATGCTCCTGGCGATCCAATTTTTAAACTCTTACCTTCTAATTTATTCTAAAAGATTTTGCTCCAGAAAAATTATAGAATTTTCCCAGTTTTTAATTAGAAAATATTCCCTAAATTTATTTCTCTTATACCTATCCGCTTTATTCAAGTGCTTTTATAATTCTTATTAAATCCGCTTGTGCCGTCTTAAAAAAAAAAAAAAAAATAACTTTACTCACTCACTAGTCAAATAAATAGTATTTCTGCAAAATGATTTTACAACATAGGGGAATTACAATAGTTCAAATATTAATTTCTCAACAGTTTTATAGAGTTTTGCTTTTTGTTAAATAATTTCATCGTAGTTATTGGAGGCCTGAACATGAAATAAACAGGATTTGGTCTGTCGTTTTTTTCTTCGACATTTTTTTTTATAGCAAATTAATATAAAATAGGACATTTGGAGTTATAATACATTGTTAGGACTCGCGGTGGGCTTTACTTCAACTAGCTAGCACATCTAGACTAATTAGGTTTATTAGTCTCACTTCTTTTGTTAATTATTTTATATTAAACTAACCATGTGTGTTAAAAACACACACAGGATTCCAAATATACCTATTTTACCAGCTTGCCACACCATCACTTTTCTACATTTTGTTCGTCCCTCGAACAGATTCCATTCCCGGTAGGCCTGCCAAGCTGCTACTCTTGCAATTTTCGTTTTTTTCCTTCTTCGTCTTTTTCTTCTTCCTGTTCGCATCCACCATGGTGGCCGTAATTTCCTTTTCTTGCTCTTTCTCTTACCAACCTTGTACCTAGTTAGGATTCCATTTCCATTTATTCCATTGAGCTTTACTTCCGCATCTTCATTTCCGTTGACTTCTTCTTTCTCTTTTCCGTCAACATTATTGAGATTTCCTTCTTTGCAAGAGTTATTCTTTAGTAACTCTTGTTCTCCAGTTAATTTTAATTTTATCGCCCCTTCTTCTTTTATCGATTCATTTATCTTCTTCCTCTTAGTCTCCGTCTTTACCAATTTCTTCATCCTCCTCAATTTCTTCCTCATTATTATTCACCATTTTTATCGCCCCTTTCTTCTTTTATCGATTTTTTATCTTCTTCCTCTTGGTCTTCGTCTTTACCAATTTCTTCATCATTATTATTCACTATTTTTATCTTTCCTTCTTCTTCTTCAGATTCTTTATCATATTCCACTTGGTCTTCATCTTTACCAATTTCTTCATCCTCCTCAATTTCTTCCTCATTATTATTCACCATTTTTATCACTCCTTCTTCTTTTATCGATTCTTTATCTTCTTCCTCTTGGTCTTCGTCTTTACCAATTTCTTCATAATTATTATTCACTATTTTTATCGTTCCTTCTTCTTCTTCAGATCCTTTATCATATTCCACTTGGTCTTCGTCTTTACCAATTTCTTCATCCTCCTCAATTAATTCCAATTTATCTTTTAAAGATTCTTCACCCAGGCATTCTTGAATTTTTATTAAAGAATCATCTGTTTCGGAATCTTTCATTTTTTTCCGACATTGTGACAGAGGTTAATATTTTTCTGTTCACTAGTAAGTACTCTTCTCTACTACGATTAATAGTAATGCGTTTACCTCTGTTTATCAAATTCTTCGCGACAATTTTGAAGTAATTTCGCAAAATCTTCATGCCCGATCATGTTCCTACGTAAACAATATTATTTAATGTTCAACAACACCTTCTCCTGGATCTGCCGTATCTATCCCACTACTTCTGACACCAGTTGGTTACGTGCTCGCGGTGGGCATACTTTAACTAGCTGCACATCTAGAGTAATAAACCTAATTAGTCTACAATAAAAACCACACCAAGGCTATAACTTCCAATACCTTTATTTCAAACCACTAAGTTACACAATTTTACTTAGTTTTCAACTTCTCAGAGTACACACACCAAAACAAATACTCTCACCTCAGACACACAGATGAATCCAACCCAAAATCGTATTTCTTACTCACGTCTTTTGTTTATTGTTTAAACTAACCATTTGTATAAACACACATGATTCCAAAATATATCTATTTTTTGCCAGCATGCCACAATATCAACATTATTGAAATCTGGCAGTAAACAAAAAAATATATTTAATTTTTTTGGATATTTTTTTTGGAATATTTTGGTAGTTTTTTTAATCTGGTCAACTCAATTCAATGTTTAGACTACACATGTAAGTAAAAATAATTTTGAATTTTGTTATTCATAAAGTGCTTGCTGATTTTTTTAAATTTTTTCTAAGTTCGCATTGTTTTCACCTGAACATTTAACAGTCAATTAAAAGTGGAAAGATATTTAAGATTGGTATGTTTTAGTACTAAAATCTTTCCAAAATATGCATTATTTATGGAGTGGAAAAAAACTTAGTGGTTATTGTAAAAGATTCCGAAACTACATTTAAACATTATTCATTTTTTTTTATTTACCTTCTTGCACATTCATAGTCTTTACACATTATTCTATTGTAGTCAAAAGAAATGCTATTTTATAATTGACGTTGGTGCAAAAAAGAAATATAACAAAGAAAGTGTACGTGTGCTGGGTAAAGTGAAGTTTCATAACCAAGTCCATATAATTTGCCTTGTATTTAAATAATCCTGAAATGATTTATGCAATGGTTTGATGCATTCCGTCGATTTTTTGTTGATAATTTTTTTTTTTTTTTTTGTCTTTGCCATTAATATTTAATAAATTAACATGAAAGTACCATCAAACAACAGTCCTACCAACTTCATTTGGTGCAATTTCGTTACCCTTACTAAGAGGAAGTATTGTAATCGTGCCAAATTTCGATATCAAGTTTTCACAGGAAATATCTGTTTTGAGGTCCACTGAATCCAAAAAAGGGGTTTTTAAAAAATGGTCTGTGTGTGTATGCGTATATGTGAACATGAACAGCATAGTTCAAAAACGAAAAATCGTAGAGAGTTCAAACTTGATATTCCGTTTAGGTATCACCATGGCATCCGACAGCGGGTCATCTGTCAAAATTCCTCAACCGGAAGTACCACATTACCAGTTGTTTTTGTTTTTTTTTACTTTTTTACGATTTTCTCAAAAATGGCTCCGACGATTTTCTTGAAACTTGTTATATCAACTACACGTATAAAGAGCTACCAACTTTTATTTGAAACATTTCTCCGAAAAAATTCATTTAAGGACAGTTATGGTGGAGTGGTGGGGTTAGGTTTTCCTCTAAAGTTCTATTTCAGTTTACTATACAATTCTGTCATCTAAAAAATATTATTGAGAATTAAATATGTGGTTGAAATGCCGAGTTTGAAAAAAATCGGATAACCGCAAGTGCGTTTTTACAGAAATGTATTTTTCAGTTTTCTGGTGTTTTCTCGAAAACGGATTTTCTTTAAAGTAGGACTGTGTACTATACATATAAATAGATACAACTTTTATTTGAAACAAATATCCTGATAATGTCACTTAAGACGGGGCTTTTGGGGGAGGAGTGGGGTTATGTTTTTCTCTAAAGTGCTTCACAGTTAATTATATAATTCTACCATCCAAACAAAATTAATTAGAAACAAATAGATAGCCGAAATTCCGAGTTTCATGAAAATTAGTAAACCGGAATTGCGCTTTTTATTGAACAGTTTTTCAGTTTTCGACGTATTCCGACGAATTTCATTAAATGTGGTACACTAACTATAAAATTTGTCAATTTCACTTTTAAAAACTGGAGTGAGAGCAAGTTGTGTGAGTATTTTTACACCAGATTTTTTTTGTTTGTATTTTGTTGGTTCGACCATTGTTTAGAAAATATTGTCGAATTCATTTCCTTGTCATTTTTCTAGCGCCATTAAAAAAATTAATTTTTACTTTTTTTTGTTTGTTTCGTATTGTTTTATTAGGTTTTAAAAAATACTAAGGAATTTCAATTCCTTTTTACTTTTGTCATGCTTGATAGTTTATATATTCTACCACTTGTAGCAGCACAACTGTGAATCTTCTCGTATTTATTATATTAATTCATTCAAGTTTCAGCTAAAATACAGATTTTTTTTTTATATATGTAATCAATACTGAGCTAGCTGAATTAACTTGGTCAATTTTTTTGGGGTAATATTCTGAGCAGCTTCCTTGGCTTAACGTTTTTAACAATAGAAGTTCATTCATTAAAACAATATGAATTATTTTTGCATCAACCCAATATTTTTAACTTTTACTTATGTAAATGAGCTAATTATTTGTTAATTTTTTTGTATATTGTTAAGTTTTTTGAAACTGAAATATGCATGCCTCAATAATGGATTTATTGTATACATTCAATGTTCCTTAATTAAATATAAATTAAGGCAATATTCAAATATAATCCATATTTAATATGTTAATGCATAACAAAATAAGTAACTTAAATAGGCGTTCAGTTTAACAATTAAGAGTAAAATAACAGTTGAACAACTTATAAAAGTTGAAAGAAAAAAAAGAAAAATTCAGCATGTAATAAGTATTTGTTTAATACTTGAAAATATACTATGTATAAATATATAATTTTTAAGTAATTTTAAGTTATGTTAATTTGAAATGGAAGTGATTAAAAAAATTTTTTCTCTCTCTCTCTTTTGTTTAAATGTATTTAAATAAGTTTGCACCAATTACTTAAATTTTACTGTGATTTTATAGTCTTATGTAGACTAATTAATTTTATATTTCTTTATAAGACAAATTTAGTATTTTTCTCCTTTTTTATAAAAAAAAAGAAAAAAAAAAAAGACAAATTATATTTATGAAGACTTCTTTTTATTTTATTTAGAAACCAAATAATATAAAAAGGAAAACAATATGAAATTATTTAACTGTTAAATAACATTAAAGTTGTTTTTTTCATTACAATCAAACAAAAAAATTGAGAAATATTTTAACCATTGTTAAGGAAATGTTAGCTGTTCTATGACAATAATTATTATCAGAAACAATTTTATTAATAAATTATACAAAGTTTATTTATTTTAAAATTCAAAAATCACACTGATTCATCAGTTTTGGTCTCTAGGAGAAAGCTTTCAATCTGCTAATTGTGTAATTATAATTATTCATACAACTATTTATTTAAACAATATAAATAAATAAAAAGATTTATAAAAAAAAAAGTATTTTTACGTTTACTTAATTTAAATGAATCCTTTTATGTAAATTATTTGAAACTATTTAGACTGAACTATTAAGAAATAAATCTGTACCAAACAAACAAACAAAACAATTATACAATAATCAGAATTTTTTTATCCACGAAAACAATGAAATAAGTTTTAAACCAGAAAAAACCCTAGAAGTGAAAGTATTAAATACCTATCTGTTTTAAATTTAAAGCGGCCTAAGATGGTTATGAATGTGTTGTCCCTTATAAGCATTTCACTTTGAAACTATTGAATTTAAAACTAAAGTAAATAATTTACTTAATATTGCTAAATAATGTTTTGGGTATATTTCAAGAAGTGTCTTTTATCATAAAACCGTGGAAGCAAAATAGTATACCACGAAGCTTCTCAAAGTGTGAGGGCTGTAAGATTTCCATCGGGAGAACCGCATACTAACGAGCTATATTAAAATGAGCTTTGATATAGATTCCATTAAATAATTAAAAATGAAAACTGGAAACAAAACATAAGATCTATCATCAATAATTAATAGTCCTTCATTTTTATCTAGCATTTTTCCAATCATAATTCAAGAAATAATCAAATATTACTACCAGAAATCTTTCTTTTTTTATGCAACTATCTTGCAGGCACATTCCCCTCATTGAACTTTAACAATTATATTAATTTCTTTCAATACCCTTTCTTTGTTTATTATAATGAATTAAATGGGAAATTCATAGAACTACAAATTTGAAGAAAATGGCTTAAACCTAGCGGCACTTTACAGAATTAGGTTTAGTTTTTGTTTTTTTTCAAAAACGACTGCAACGATTTTCTTTAAACTTTGAATACTAAGTGTATAGATAGAACTTCCACATTGTTATACCGATCAGGGATGAATAGGTCAGGGATCCCCCTATGCTCGTTAACTTGGTCTGGTATACAGACGGCTCTAAAACTCCGACTGTGGTCGGATCTGGGGTCTATGAGGGCAGGCCTAAAGTCAAGATTAAGGCCAGCGTAGGGAAGTACGCTACGGCCTTTACAACTCTGCGCTAAGGAGATTATAAGGCAAGGGTTAGAGGGTAGAAGAGAGGCCATATACTCCATATTCAGGCAGCCCTGAAGGCACTTTCCTCACACCAGATAGTCTCAAGACTGGCGTGGGACTGCCTGTCTGCCCTAACCGAGATGGGTGCACGGAACAAGCTGACACTTGCCTGGGTGCCGGGTCATGCGGGGTTCCTTGGCAACGAAAGGGCGGATGCCCTGGCGAGGGAGGGTCCGAAGGATACTTTTATAGGCTCCGAGCCCTTCTGCGGGTTGCCTAGGAGTCTCTTCACGCTTCTATCAAGGAATGGATAGAAGACCAGCGTCTGCGATGGTGGGAAAGTACGCCAGGGAAGAGGCAGGCTAAACTCTTCATTAAGAGACATTTGCCTAAATTTACCAAGGACCTTCTGAGCCTAGCCGAAGAGATATAAGGCTAATACTGGGTCTACTAACAGGGCATTGCAGGCTGAATAGGCACATGCACCATTTACTACTTGCAGACAATTAGGCCGTTTCTGCAAAACCGAAGAGGAAACCCCGGTACACATCCTTTGTGAATGAGCCGGTCTGGCGAGAACAAGGTTTCTTCAACTGGGGACTAGTAATCCCGAATCCACGAGCTTCATGACGTAGCCACTTTCAGCTCTGCTAGGCCTGATAAAGAGAGCAAAGCTGAGGGATGTGCTATAAACCCAGGGGATCCACAATAGATCTCTTAATGTAGGTCGCTGTGGAATGAGGCGTGGCCCTCCCCAATCTAATCTAATCTAAGTGTATAGATATGAACCTATGACATTGAAAGTATATTTTTCCAAAAAAAATAATAATTTAAGTTAGTTCTGCGGTATATGTGACAATAAAATTATGCTATATGGGGTTGGTCCGCTTTCATTTGGTAATCACTTAGAGAAGTTTAATCGCTTCTACTACCTGCACAATTTTGAAAATGTTATATAATTACATTAACAAAAGTACGAGTAATTCATGTGAGTGTTTCACATCGGTTTTTTTTATAGTAAAAATATTAATAAAGGGGCGGGTGTTGGTGTATTGGTTATGAGCATGGACTTGTAAGTGGGAGGACACCAGTTCAAGTCCAGCGTATAACTAAATTTTATATTTATTTAAAAAATGTTAATAGTAAAGTAAGTGCTTCCGCCCCCGTCCACGACACCTAATTTGGTAGTTGGACGTTAAGCCCGCCTGAAAAAAATAGGCATTACTTTACTTTTTACTTTTACTTATTAAATAATAATAATACAGTTTAATAGGTAGATTTGTATTAGTAATTATCTTAAACAGGTATTATGTATCAAACATAATTCTCTATCTTAACATGTAGCTTATCGTGCCTTCAATGATTAAAATAATGTGACAGAGGTTATCACGAAAATTATCTACAGACTTCTTTATTTTGCTTGTCAGCCACATTTTAAATATGGCCCATTATAGTACTTCTTCTTCCAATGTGGCCCAGAAAATCCTCAATGTTATATATCTCTCGTTTTAAACGTCTCTCATCATGGAAATTTGAACCTGTTGAAAATAATGATAGCAAAAAAATAAAAAAATAACTACACTTTGTCTGATATTTTGGATGCTTACCTTGACTTTTTTTAAGGTTATACTGGTAATAAATTTAAATTTTTGGTATGATTTCCTTAATTTTCATTTTTATAAAATTACAATTTGAAATAAGATAACCTTATCTAATACCATACCATATGCTGTAAAAGATACAAAATTTATTTTGCGTCTATCATAGAATATTTAACTGTGCAATTTACATTCCATGTTTAAAGAAAATATTTTAAGCCATTTTCGAAAAAAAATCCCCCCCCCCCCCTAAAAACCTCAAAAAAACTAATCCTGTAAAATCACACTACGGTTTAAGCTATTTTCTACAAATTTATTGTTCTGGCAATGCTTTGTAATGTAGTTGTTGTGATTGGTTCCGCAGAGCTGGAAAGCATCAGAGATATTTTCCGTGAAGGCCTGCTTCTTTTTGTGGTCAACGACCGGTTTCGGGCGTTCGCCCATCTTCAGGATGCGTTTGTCAAACAGTGTGATAACACAGACTTGCACAGAGCAAATTCAGTTTACACACTTAAGGTGTGAACTGAATGAAGTCTGAACTGATTGTGTAAAGTGAATTTGTTCTGTGTTAAGTCTGTGATATCACACTGTATGACAAACGCAGGATGAATGCGTGAACATAAGGATGAATGCTGTGCAGCTATCCCCATGAGTGGAAGCCTGACAGACTCGGGACCAATGAAAGCGAGAGAGACGCCTAATTTGGCAAAATTATCCAGCACTTCATTCCCAAAAAATTCCCAAATAACCTGGTATCCAGACTAGAAGCACAATGATATATCTATGCATCAGAGACATTTTCCGTGGCAGCCTGCTTCATTTTGTGGCCATCGACCGGTTTCGGGCGTTCGCCCATCTTCAGGATGCGTTTTGTCAGACAGTGTGATAACACAGACTTGCACAGAGCAAATTCAGTTTACACACTGACTCTTTGTAATGTATCTTAATATTATAAAGGTGGCTAAACTATACATTGTACTGTAATGGTACTTTAGAGGTCAGCTTTAACGTTACTTATTACCCTAAAACTCCACCCCAACAATAAATTTTTCCCAAACACTATTACAAACAAAATATAAATAGGCATTTATGTGTTTAGATATTATACGAAGTCTAAAGAAAATTGTTGGAGCACTTATCGAAAAAAATGCAGAAAACAAAAAAAAAAAACGCCTAGTAAAGTATTTGGTTGGAGTTGATGGATTTTGCTCGAAATCTTCGTGTCAGATGCGGTGGTAGTATCTAAATGGAATGCCAAATTTGAGGTTTCAGCAATTTTTCATTTACGTGATATTTTGATTATAAACAATACACATGTACCAGTGCCGTAAACGTAGCATACTCGTAAACGTAGAGCGGGTAAGGTTTAAGGGGTGTAATAAATAAGGAAAGTAGAGTAGAAACTGACAAAAAGTATATAATAATGAACAGTATATTGTCTAGGTTCTAGAAACCGAAAAATATAGTTTAAAACTGTTTATTTCACGCTTTTTATGACGCTGGCAAAAAGCAGGGTGGGTAGTGTAGTCAACAGTGCTTTATTATTATTAAGTCATGCGTCCCTAACGACATGAGACCTAAGCCAATGTGGCTTTTATCCCCCCCCCCCGGTCTGTCTACAATATCCTATAGCTCCAACCCTCACAGGCTTTTCCCCCGAGAGTGAGGCCCTCCCAAAAAATATACGAAACCTAGTACCAGCGAAACGGGTACACTGACACAAATAGTGATATACCGTTTCCATAATTTCATCATCACAGTTCTGACATATGGGACTGGGCATCCTCCCTATTTTATGTAAATGACTAGCCACCCATGTGTATCCCCAGTCACCACACCTACTAAGGCCCTCAATCTTATCCTGTTTTAGGAACAGGAGGTAATCCTAAACCCCCTGCTTAATCCCTTTAATAAATCTTTTGGCCTGGAGGCACCCCTGCATGTTTATTCAAAACTCTCGTCACCCAAAGTCTATCTCAGAACCGCTTAGTGACGGGGCAAGGGCTGGCTCAGGACCACAAAAAGATAAGGAGGATCCATCCCTAGCCAGCTGGTCTGCCCTCTCATTGCCCACTAATTTCGAACTCCAACAAGGCTTGCTCAAAGACCTCGGTGCGGCCTGAGTATCAGAGAATATCCGCACATCTTAAAATTTATCCTTAATATTGCTTTAAAACTTGCAAATTTACACAATTTTATTTAAATTTTTTTCCGGTAAAATGTTTTAATTTAAGGAATTCTAACAAATCTGCTATAAGGAATGTCAAATTATAAATGTTATTTATAAATGATTGTATAAACTGTGTAAGTCTGTGTAATCACACTGTTTCAACAACAAACCATCCTGATGATAGGCGGACACTGGAAACCAGTCGATGACCACAAAAAAAAGCAGGCTATCACGGAAAATATCTCTGATTACTGTGTACCTTTGTATTTATATTAGGACAAAGTAAAAATAGCCAAGTTTAAGAAAAGTTCTTCAATTTTATTAATTGTATTAAGTGCAAGAGAAAGTCTGTGTAAGTGTATCACACGATGTTTTTCTTTTTAATTGTTGATTTAATTCATATCTAGCACTTCATATATAATTCTCCAATATTCATATAGGATTTAACACAGATTATTAATTTTATTTTGCAAGTAAAATTGATTTTTATTTGACAATAAATCTGACATCATCGGACAGTATTGTTTTTATAAAATTTTAGTACATATATAACTTTTACAAAATTAAAAAATATTTACTTTTTTTTTTTTTTAACAATCTCCAATAAATTTTAGCTATAATTATTAAAAATTATTCCAGATTTAGTCTTACAATAAACTAATAATATTGGTATGATAATTTTCTGTTATAAGCTATCAAAATTAATACTGAAATATATTTTTGGTTATATTTTAAAATATTAATCAAAGTTAGTTAATTATTCAAAATATTTCTATCAATCTACCAATTCAAATAAGATTAATAAACTGATAGTTTCACTTAAAAAGAGTTTTTTTTTTTTATAGTAAGAAGATAAGAAGATGATGAATTTGGTCCTTTTGGGGGTCAAAACTTCAATTTGGAGTGCCATGACACTTTTGGTGTTCAACCTTGGACATATTTGATTTAGAAAACACCTTAAATTTCCTCTAAGTTCATGTAATTTTATTCTAAATAATTGCAAATCCTCCACAGTAAGGATGGCCTCATTGGGCCGAAACGCCCAATTTTTGAATGTTAAAAAAAAAAACAGGAGAAATAGTCACTAATTTATTCTTAGTATTACTATCTATTATTATTTATTCTTCACTATTATTATTATTTATTTTTCTTCTTATTATTATTAGTATCCTCACTAATGCAAAAAAACATAAATAAATTCCTATTAAAATAGTATTCAAATCGTCAGGCCTTAAAATTACAATGAGATTTGTACGGCAATGGCCAGAGGAGTTTTTACAAATTTTTCTTTTTTTTTTTGGTTAAAAATCAATATACTTTTCCGTAACTTCAATACTGTACAACAATAATGTATTTTCTCCAATAAATTTTACAGAGGTCCTGAAGAAAGGACGCCATTGGGTGGTACCCGAAACGTAGAGCAACAAAGAATTCTTTTTCTTTAAAAACTCCTCTGGTCATTGCCCTGCAAACATCACCTTTTAGTTGTGTTTCCCATAAAAATTCTGAATCATATTTAATTGTGGAAAGAGCGCTGGCCATGAAATTATTGGTGTAGTCAATTTTTTTTTTAATTGAATTATCCAAAAAAATTTAGAAAAAATTAGACTTCTGGGAAAAAGAGGGACATTCTTGAGTGATGTTTCTGAATCAAAATCTGTTACAATTAGCAAGATAAATAAAACTGATAATAAATCAGTGCCCATGAAACACCCAGAATGGAGATGAACAACATAAAAATTAAAAAAAAATCACTATGAAAGAGAAAAGAAATCTGGTGTGAAACACTCACTCGACCAATCTATCTCCAGTATTGCATTAGATGACAGATTTTTCTTTAAACTTTATTTATTAACTTTCCTTTAATATTATAAAGTTGGCATTGGCAGAATCTACACTGTAATTTTTTTTTGGAAAAAAGGTTTCAAACAAAAAAAGTGATAAGTTCTTCAAATGGGTAGTTAGTATACCAAATTTAAACAAATCCATAACTTTCGGTTGTGGAATTTTGTACCAGGGATTGAATATATGAATTATTTATTAAACTAAAATATTAATTCGCCTTAGTTAAGCCCCTACTTTAACTACTCACTAATTTTTTTAAGTTAAATTTTTTGAAAAATTTTAAACTTTATGGAGTTGATAGATGAGTTTATTTTTTATCGACATTTTTTTAAAAATTCTATATTATTTTTTTATATAACAGTAAAAAATTAATTGTTAACATTTTTCTTATTTCAATAAAAATTAATTATTACCCTTTGAGAAGTTTGTGTTTTGCACAGAAAGAAAGTGTTTATTCTGTGATTTTTATTATTTCTTTCAAATTATAAAAAAATCCTACCTGATAAACGGTATGTTTTACAACACTGGACTTTTGCTTATACGCGATTGTAAACAAACAGAAGATAAATTCATAAAATTTCAAATTGAATGACCCCTTCTGGTACAGACTGCTCTGTCTACACATTATTTAGAGCAGGTTATTGTTTAGAAATTAAATTCTTCTTAAGTTTATTTTATTTAGTTTTAATTAATTAATTATGTATTTTTCAATAATAGATATTTAATTTTTAGAGAAACGAAAGGATGTTGTTTAATTTTTTTTTTTCCCCATGGAGAATAAAACATAGAAATTTTTATTTCTAAAATTCATCAAAAACATTTAATTTGAATTTATCCATACAAACAAAAAGGTTTTTTTTTTTCCTTTTTATACCTAAATATTCAATAAATTTTAAAAAATATAAAGATTGGTGCAGATACAAGAATTTGTTCATTTAAATTTGTCCATTTTTTCCAACTCTCAGCATGTTTATCTCATTTGACTCAGCATTGCTGGTAAGATATGTCACTTCGACAGTCATAATCTCGTCGAATAAAAATTCGAACTTTGTCAATAAAAAATTGAAAATGAGTTTTATTTTTTTAATTGAAAAATTTTCCACTCATGTAATAATCGTTATTTATCTGATAGATTTATTTTGTCTTAAAAAAATAACCCTCATGGCGTAATTTTTTTGATAGTTTCGACTAGAAAATAAAAGTCCCAATCTTAATATAAATCAAAAAATGAATTTTTAAGGAAAAATAAAAATCTAAGTCATGATATGATTTTTTTTTTACAAAATATAAATAATTATTGATTTCAATCCCTGATTTTTACAGATAACTTCACACTGAATCTCATTTTAGTACTAAAATGAGATTTAAAGTTTTCAAGTATTTCAATATTCAGCGTTTTAGCATACTATATTCTGGCATAAGGATTGGAATAAACATCTTTTTTGAAAGCATATAACAGAAAAATAACATTTTAATAAATATTAGAATTTTTTAAAGAATAAAAATTAGCACCACACAAAATATAATATTATTAAATACAAAAAAAAATAAGTCAAATAATAAATGACATAATTAAATCTCTTAATCTCATTAGTTAACTATATCATACAAATAGTCTATTCAATAGTATATTTTCAAATTCGAGCATGAGACTGTTAGCGTACCTGTTAAAATAAAATAATATGAAAAGATATTAAATCCTTTTTTTAAGAATCAGCCATTGTTAAAATCAAATAAATTCATATGTAATATGAAAGCTCAAGCTTCGTATTATCTATAAAAAAAAAAAAAAAAATTAAATATAAAACAATAATGTAATTTTACATTAAAAACATTGTTTACATTGTTTTACATTAAAAAATATTGTTTTATTAGATTATACATTTAAATATAAATACATTATCATACATGTATAACAGATATACATTTATATTTTTTTTACAAAATAGTAATTCACATGAAAAACGACTATTCACAATAATTTGTCCTCTTTTTTTTAAAAAAATATATATATTCACAAGCCGGTACAAAATAATCACATTAAATACATTAATATCGCTACAAATACAATTAAATTGAATATTTTTAAATTGGCATTCCCACCAATGTGTCTAAATAAAATAAAAATAAAAAATTGATTAAAAAGCTTCCTTTACCAAAGAATGAAACAGGAATCGCATATAAAAGTTACCTTCTTAACGTTTGCTAAATTAGACTCTATCTAGTGCTAAACTAACACTTTTCAACAGATCTATTGTAATTGGAATGATTAGGTCCACAATGCTAGAAAATGTATTAGAAGATTTTTTTTTTTCTATTGTAATCATTATTCAATTTTGGGCGTTCAGCTATTATCAGGATGTCAAGATCTTGCCTCTGCAATGGGGGGTTAGTCGATGTTCTCGTATTGTTTAATTAAAAAAATCCCTGACGACAGGTGAAACTCCTAAACCAGGCGAATGAACATAAAATGGACGCAACTTAATTTATTAAAAATCTTAAATGATCATCTATTGGAACTTAGTATTATTACATGCAAGTAAAATACTTCAGAATTTCTATACTGACCCACTTCACTCATCAGTATTTCAATTGCGAACTGCTAGATAAACGTTCGGAACATCTTAAGTCAGAATTCCTCGGGCAGACAGCGATATAAAGCATAGATATATCGTTGTTGTGGTGGTTGGTTCTGCAGTGCTGGAAAGCATCAGAGACATTTTCCGTGGTAGCCTGCTTCATTTTGTGGTCATCGACCAGTTTCGGGCGTTCGCCCATCTTCAGATGCGTTTTGTCAGACAGTCTGTGTTATCAAACACTGTCTGACAAACGCATCCTGAAGATGGGCGAACGCCCGAAACTGGTCGATGACCACAAAATGAAGCAGGCTACCACGGAAAATGTCTCTGATGCATAGATATATCATTGTGCTTCTAGTCTGGATACCAGATTATTTGGGAATTTTTTGGGAATGAGGAGCTGGATAATTTTGCCAAATTAGGCGCCTCTCTCCCTTTCATTGGTCCCGAGTCTGTCAGGCTTCCAGTCATGGGGATAGCTTCACAGCATTCATTCTTATGTATGAGCACAGTTGGTTGTCTGCAGTCCATGATGCTCATTGGGAGTCCGAACAGGGCTATTAGTGAGACGTTGTTGTGTTTTTCACTGAACTCTCTCTTGCAATTGGGTGGACTCCTTACTGAGTATTGTGGTTAAAGAGACACCTCTAGTGGGGCTCATGCTGGATTCCTGTTGTAGAGTCTGTAACACAGAGGAGGAAACACCCATCCATCTTAGGACAAGAATGCTTGGGTTGTGATGAAATTAAGTTTCAAGACCTTTGGTCGGAACAGGATGTCTGTAGAAGAGCTTAAGGTATTTCCCTTTATGGTTATTGTCCGATTTGTTCGGATTACGGTGAATGTCTTAGATGGATTAGACCCGGTTTGTTGTTGCTTTTTTCTTGGGGAAGCTAAGTGGGCCCATTGGAGCTTTGAATAGCGTAGAGTTTGGTCCCTCACCACATACAAATAATCATAATAATAATAAATACATCATGTCATCCTAGATCGTTTTTTTTTTTTTGTTTTTTTTTACATTTCTCTAACCAAACAAATCCTTTATCCAATATGATTCAATTACTTTCCACGAAAGACGTACAGAGACAGAAGTATTAAACTATTAAACCTCCAGAATGATGACAATTGGTCACATATTACTTTTGGCTCAATGGATATTGGAATCATTTGGTTGCCGCTGGCCCCTGGAAGTCTAGGTACTTCCAAGAGTCGGAAGAGTTAAGATGCTATAATGATATTAAACCTATAAGATTAGTCATTAGTAATAAATTGTTAAATTATTTATTTCCCTCCTCCACTTTTACATATATTCATTATTGTGAAGTCTAAAGTATGTTATTACAGAATACACGACTTTTTCTCTTACTGAATTTTACAAAATAACAAACTTCTTCACACTTATAATTCTTACTAGATGTTTAGTTTAATGTGGACCAAATCAAACCATTTGAAATAGGATTCTATGCAAAATAAAATAAAAAAAATAAAAAAATCTTTAAACGAAAACATAGTACATCAGTTAATCAACACACACAAAAAAAAATAATAAAAACATACAGATTTTATTTTCAACAAATTGTTGGTTAGGAATACTATTCGGTCATAAATCTACACCACATGATACTAATGGCAATAAATAAAATAAGTAAATAACAAAATACCATAATACCATATCTACAAAGCGAAATTGCCAAAGTTATCCAATCAGAATGTTATGAAATAGTTGGAAGGTCAAGTTACTGACAACAATAATGTCTTAGATTAATTTAATTTTTTGTTTTGTTTTAATTATTACTTTAAATTTTTTAAATTTATTAAGATTAAAAAATTGTGTGTACGCTTAAGACTTTATTAATAGAGATTATTTACTTTCAGCTTCATTTTTTTTTTTTTTATTATATTATTTTTTAATATTGAAATATATCTGAAATTCAGGCAATATTACATTATTTAAAAAATACTAGATTCAAACTTATATTGCTTAAGAGATTATACGGATGATGCTGTTATCAATGCAAAGCCTCACTGCTGTGGTTTAAAAAAAAATTATGAACACCAATATACATGGGCATATTATGTCAGAAGAGGCAGAATATTCACTAGAAACAGACTTCCAAATAAAAAAAAAAAGGAACCAAAATACCATAATATTTTCAAAATTCTGATTAACTGAAATGTATTTTATTAAAAAAAAATGTTTCTTCTTCATAATTTACTATTTATTTACGGCCAACAATGAACATAATAATCAAGGGCATTAAAAACTATGAAGAACTTAGTAGGTCTTCGAAGTCTACACCTGCGGAAAACGTCCCACAAGTGGACACGCAATGAACTTTTTAAGGGCACCCTAAGTTCTTGTCCAATGTTGGACTTCTTTCTTGGTAAGAAATTTTGCAACTGTAAATCAGTAGAAGTAGGGGATACAGGAGTTGTTTTTTTATTCATAGTATCGAAAGGACACTGATGGGCTCAAAAATGGATTCAGCTGATTGTAATCAATGGCTGATATCTCAAATTGGAAGCTTAAAAAAAGAAACAGGTGAAAAGCCCACAGACTTCTGTAATAATCCTCTAGAGCAATCTAATAGATAATTGCTGCATTAACAGAATCATAATCGAGCTACTGCAAATGGTTGGGCATATACATAATATTTCAATAAATATACAATTAAAAACGGAAACAATAATAAACTTGGGGAAGACAAAGTAAGAGGGAATATTGGAAAATGGGATAAAATAAAAAATTGAGAAAGATGGATATAATTATTAGTAAACACACAAACCTTTAACTTTTTCAAAGAACTGGGAGCTTTTTCAAGGAGTTAACCATTAATCACCTGGCGTCTATCAATGAAGCATCTTGCCAAGAAATCGACGCACCCTTTGAAAAAAAAAATACAATTTTGGAACTAGCAACATTAGACAAAGAATTTACTTTTTGAATTAACGAAGATAAACTGAATCTGTAATGTAATGTAATTTAGTAAAGTAGTAATTTCTGAAATAAGAAACAACAGTTCTATGGGGAAGAATGTCGTTTATGATTTACGAAGCTAGCTAGAACCAACAAGATTCACAATATAGCTTCCACATATGAACTGCGGTGCTTTGGAACATATTTATGTACCAGAAGGTAAGGTTAGCAAACATGAGACTGGCCGTTGGGTAAGGTATAGATCGACAGATGTAGCTCTAGAGCATTCACTTCAAGCAAATGGAGTAACGTCCATTGATTGACTGTTGTTTCTCCTAGCTGAATAAATTGAATGTGACTTACAAAAATGATTGCTTTTCTATTAAGAGCAAACGAAACTGATTTCCACTAGCTCTACATAAACTTTACAGTATGTATTTTTAACAATGTCATATTATACATTTATTTCATCTACATCCAAACAAAAAAGATTAATTTTGTCTTGTAAACTTATATATCACATATTTAAGTGAAAAATTTATATCAATATTCTAACTCTATAAATATTAAACAATACTTTGTACTCTGTTAATATAAAATAAATATGACTTATCTTTTTCTGTGTAGGCCAAAAATTACGTGTAACACAAAATACCATATATATGAACTTCTAAAATCAGCCACTAACCAATTATGACATCCACTTATAACTTGAAGGGAAGATTTTTAGATTTCACATT
The DNA here is from genome assembly GCA_011037195.1 of Triatoma infestans. Taxonomy (NCBI): domain Eukaryota; kingdom Metazoa; phylum Arthropoda; class Insecta; order Hemiptera; family Reduviidae; genus Triatoma; species Triatoma infestans. The sequence continues at coordinate 86,545 of JAAEAF010005432.1, read as the reverse complement.
TGAGCATTTGCTGGATTCTAAAATATCTAGAGTAATCCATAAAGGAATTCTGTGAATTCCAAAAAAAATCCTATTATATTCAAAAAAAGAAACTGACTTAATTTAGAAAAGAGATTACAAACGGGGAGACGATGACCAAGAAAGATACCTTGGAGGTTGTTCGAAGAACAACGAATTCGATACTTATTAGATGCTTGTTTCAAATTCAATGATCTATTTGAAAAGAAAAAACGCAATTTGTATTTTCTTCACAATTCCTTTAAAAACCAACTTTTTTTAAAATGTATAAATTAAAGTAGAAATAAATTTTGTATGAAACCAGAAACACGAATGGATTCATGTAATAAGCAGCGTAAAAGACGAGGAGTGCTTCTTTTCTGCACATGTTACAACTGAGAAAAGCAAATCTGAAACACAATCAACTTAGAAAATGTTTATCTTGTGAAACACTTCAGATAAATACGAGAATCACTCAGAAAAGTTTTGAGATATGATAAAACAAGTACTTGGGGTCAAGAGGTTTTCCACAGCTCTGTGTGGAGAGCCCCAGGGTGAATAGTAGGTTTCACCATCAATGACCGTCCGAGCGCAGCATTTAGTGTTACTGCATCCTTCTCGAGGTGGGCCCGTTTTAAACTAAACTCGGCGGATCTAGACCTGGACATCGATAAAAGTCCTAGGCGGTAAGGGTGTACCCGCTGGTCATCTGAGGTGGTGCGCCCGGGGGCAGCCTCAGAGATACACCACCCCTAAAACAGGGTGTTATGCGTACCGTGCCCATGGAGGTTTGCAGCCAGGGGTAATACAACGGTGCCTTCCTGAAACCGGGCCGCATCAGGGAGTAGTAAATAGCCTTGCTGTATCATGCGGGGCTCTGATGCAGTCGACCGAAGAGAACCCTAGCTGCACGTGGGAACAAACCATGAAGCATCACAAAAAGATCAAAACTAATACTAGACGGGTAGCTACCGCCACATTACAACCCGCAGCCCAAGCCACTAAGGAGCATGCTTCTACTAGGCTCCTCCTAGGCCATGCCTAGTACCAGCGAGACGAGTATTCCTCGCCAAGCTGAGCAGGCACAAGCAAGAAGCGGGTGGATACCGCGATCGTACAAATGGAACCCCAGGTATCCAAGGAACAAGCTCCTGGTGGGGGTGAAGTAGGCAATAGGCCCAGCACTAGTGGGGTGAGCTTTGCTCGCCAAACAGGAAGTGGTGGGGTGGCTCCCGCTCATCCTCCTGGTGTGGTAAGGAGGTAGGAGGCACCGGGTAGGAAAAGGAGCAGGAGGAAGAGGACGTTACCGCCACCGCCCCCAGGGCACCCGGGGGGCTAGATGACCTTTCTGAGGAGAGGCCTCAGCGGTGCAGGAGTTCGGTGGTATCTCCGCGCGCTTGCCGGGGCCGTGAGCCCCCAGGAAACGAGAGCGGAGGCTAAAAAGCACAGGGCACAGCGGGCGGGCCGTAGCTCACATCGGCGTGCTCATGGTAAGCGGAAGCGGTTTACAACACCTCCCGAAAGAAAGGACGTTAAAAGAAGAAAGGTGGCACCTTCTGGTGCCGTGAACCCCGAGACCTCCTTGGTGGGGAGCCCAGCGCGAAGGCGCCGTCCTGGCACCAGCTATGCTGGTGCGGCACAGGTGGTGGGATTTAGGGTGGTGTCTAGGGGCTTCCCGGACGTAGTACTCAGTGCTGAGGAGCTATCAGCACTGGAAGATGCAATAGTAGAGGAAATAGCCCTTGGGTGGGAGCATAAGCTCCAATTCGAGGTCATACAATTCCGTCCGGGGATGCTGTGGTTAGATTGTTTTGCAGCAGACTGGCTGCAAAGCAGGGTGCCAACCCTGAGTACTTGGACGGGAGTGGAGTCGATGGCGTGCTCGGGAGAAGGTATCCCGAAGATGCACACTGTCACTACCTTCTCAACTTGCCTACTATGTAGGCAAAGCTAAGTGATCATAGGCACCGGTTTTGGCGCCATGTGCAAGGTACGGTGGCCTGGAGTGTGTTCTAATTTTGAATTCTGTCACTAGCTTCTTTCCAAGGAGTGCAGAGAAGGGCATCAAAAAGGTTTTAGCCTTAGTGGATGCCCAGAACGTGCTAGTGAATACGAGGGCGGGGAAAATCCTCGTTTGTAAAGAAGAGAATGGAGGTCTCTTGGTGACTGCCGCGATCGACGATCAGTCGTTCGAGGCAGTCAAGAGGGGAGGAGGCACCATCCGATTTCGGCTTGGGAAGCTCCCTATTAGAGACTGGAAGAAGCTGGAGGGCGAAGGGGATGTTAAGGAGTAGCAAGCTCCTTTGACCTCCACTCCAGCGGAAGAGCTACCGAGGGAGAGTCTATCCCCAGGGCTTGAGTATGACACTCAGCGAAGAAAGAGCCTGGGAGATATGGGAGCAATGGATCTCTCAGTTTTCCGGGCAAGTCTCTCTTTCGAAGAAGAGAAGAAGCTCCTGGGGGAGGATGGGGTGCCCCACCCTCCAATGAGTAAACACCCCTTGGGACTGAGCACCGGAGTAGCCCAGGTGAACTTACACCACGCAAAGGGGGCATCGGCCACCATTGTGAGGATGTTCGTCAAACGGCTACTTGGCCTAGTGCTGATTCAGGAGCGGGACAGTCAAAGGGCAAATCTGCGGGCTGTCAGGTAAGTATAGCAAGGTAGTAAAAGCGAGAAAATCCTAGGGCCTGCATCCTGATCAGAAATAATGTTAATTACACTTGCTTTTCAGAATTTACGACGCGGGATTTGGTGCCCATCTTGGCCCATCTGAACTATGGAGCAACAACCGCCCCGTTGTGATAGCATCCACTTACTTCGCTGGGGACAGGGATGTACCGCCAGCGGAGGTGCAGAGGTTGGCGGAATACTGCCGGAAGCGGAAGCTGCCTCTTCTTATTGGGTGCGATGCGAATGCCCAGAACGGAGTATGGGGGAGTAGAAGAGTTAACAGAAGAGGTGAGTATCTTTTAGAGTTTATCTCCAATATAAGCTGGACATTTTTAATGTTGGGGCGTCGCCTATGTTTGTGACTAGAGTAAGGGAGGAGATTTTAGACATTACTTTCGGCAATCCTAGCACCGGACAGTTTGTACCGGACGAGCCTTCCCTTTCAGATCATAGAATTATTACATTCAATCTGGAGGGGTGATGGGGGAGAGGAGTGGAGAAATCCCAGACGTACAAATTGGGAGGAATTCGTCACCAATTTAAGCTGCGCTCTTAATCGTACTGACACTGCGAGGGTGCCGCAGTGTCGTTTGGAGCTAGAGGATAGGGTAGAAGAGCTGAATGGGGCGGTTGTAGGCGCCTTTGAAGACAGCTGCCCCGTCAGCAGACTCCTTTGTTGTAGGGATGCCCCGTGGTCGAGCAGGGATCTGTCCAATTCAAGAACCAAAGTGCGCAAGCTCTTTAATAGGGCGAAGCGTACTGGAAATTGGCAGAGCTACATGCAGGCGCTTACTACCTAGAACA